>QAOA01000726.1:9812-157556 GCA_003255065.1 Cercis canadensis | reverse complement strand
GGGACGAGCTTGCCGCGAACAAACACCTTGTCGTTGGTACGCTCAGGGGCGTTGGCATAAAATTCTCGCACAACAGGCACCACTGCAGCTTCAGGTTGTTGGGCAAAGTGCGTCCAGCGTCTCTTAGCCAGGTGGCGGATAATATCAACATGGTCGCCCGAATGAGAGAGTTGGATGCCTCGCTCCGGGACGATGGTGCGCTTGGCCACAGATACTTGGAACCGCTGGAATGCCTCGGGACTAACAAAGCGGCTTCTGTCATATGATGGTGGTGTCGAGGAAGTGGCACCTCTTGTGGTTTTCTGTTTCTTTGATGACATTGTGCAATTTCTTGTAGCTTTAGGTAGAACCTGAAAAAGAAAATGCCAAAGTGATTCAAGGCACATAAAGAAAAATCCACAGTTGGCATCCTTGGTTAATGGTGGCACTTGGAGAATGTCTATTTGGACAGACAAAGCATGCTGTGGACATGGGCATAATATCACAAGGTAGACAAGTATGGCAAGCAAGGGGCAAGAAAATGTAGGTGACATAATTCAAGTCAATGCATGGCGTGCAAAGGGGCTAATGCACATTTACAATGTGAAGTGTGCTTTATAGAAGTTATGGCTCCCATTAGATGTAATGAAGCATAAGCAATGGGTGGAGTAAGTAAGTAAGGAGGGCATGCATAAAGTTGGGTAAGAGGGGTCAAAGTGAAAGCAGAAACATGCAAGAGGAAATAGCTAAAGCAAACAAGCCATGCAAGAGACCCAATGATGCTTATGAAGAAACTTAACTTCATTTGAGCAAAGTATCAAACACTTGGTGGGCATGTACAAGAAAAAGGGTCCTTAAGGCCATTTGAACTATGCATTACCTCCAAAATGGCCAAAGTACATCCAGGAAATCCAAAAGGTAAGAGGAAAAGGAGAAATTTACCTTGATTGGCCGAAACCCGCAAAAGCCCCCTTTGTAGTTCGAAAATAAAACTTGAAGTGAGTGTGAGAGTGAATGTGAGGAAATTGTGATGTGAAAACTAGTGGGTAATGGAAGGAGATGGGCGAAATGGAGTGAGGGGTGGGTGTATGTGTGAGTTAGAAAGAAATTTTACAATGGGTAAGTGTGGGGTGGAGAGAAACATGCGAAGAACAAGGAGAGAGAGAGAGGAGAGAGAGAGAGATATGCGTGAGAGAGAGAGAGACGGAGAGAGATGCTTGACCTTATGCTTGAAGTGGGAAAAAATGGGTGCTTGTCCTTTCGAATTGCTTGGGTAGTTCAATGGGGGAGTTTGGAGGTAGAGGAAGAAAAGGAGTTTGGATGGAATGGAGAGGGTGTGTGCGTGCGTGAGAACTTTGGGCGAAGGGAATGACTTACCTGGGCGCCGCACCTCTTAGGAATGAGGGGTGCGGCGCTGAGCTGCTGCCTGGCATTGTGGAACTCGGGCGCCGCACCTCTGAGGAATGAGGGGTGCGGCGCTAGCTTGCTGTTTTTTCACCTTCAAACTGCATATTTGAGCGCCGCGCCTCTGCATATTTAGGGGTGCGGCGCTTGTCCTCTGCCCAATGGTTCTTTTTGTGTTCCAAGATTGCTTTAAAAGGATGGTACACCTGTCAAAACACCCAGAAACACTTATGAATTAGAGATGCACGTGATACCTCGCAAGACATGAACAACTAAACAAAAACAAAGAACTAAAAATCTATTTGGATCACATATTAAAAATCTAAATGGCATCAAATGACAGAACTAAAAACTAAAAGTAAAGGAAAATACTAAAGAAAATAAAATCTCAAAAACCCTTGGGATGCCTCCCAATTAGCGCTAAATTTATAGTCTTTAGCTGGACTTTCTCAGAACGGTTCACTTGGGCTCTTCAAGGGTGATGGAAGATTTGGGGAATCTTTCATACCATCAATTTAGCTCTTGAGTCGCTGACCATTAACCTTGAATTTTCTGTCTATACTTTGAATTTCCACAGCTCCATGTGGGAATACTTGAACCACGGTAAAAGGGCCCGACCACCTAGATCTTAATTTTCCAGGGAAAAGCCTCAAATGAGAGTTGAAAAGAAGGACTTGTTGCCCTGGAGCAAAGTCACGCTGCACAATATGTTTGTCATGCCATTTCTTCGTCCGCTCTTTATAAAGCTTGGCGTTCTCATAAGCCCCTTGACGAAACTCATCCATTTCATTCAATTGAAGACAGCGCTTTTCACCCGCAACTTGAAGATCAAAGTTGAGCTTTTTGGTAGCCCAATAAGCATGATGTTCTAACTCAACAGGAAGATGGCAAGCCTTACCAAACACTAACCGATATGGGGATATACCAATTGGAGTCTTAAAAGCCGTGCGATACGCCCAGAGTGCGTCATCAAGCTTTTTGGACCAATCCTTTCTGTTAGCATTAACTATTTTTTCTAGGATCCACTTCAGCTCCCTATTTGAAATCTCCACTTGACCACTTGTTTGAGGATGATAAGGAGTGGTTACCTTATGCTTGACCCCATACTTGGCCAATAAAGTCTCGAACTGCTTATTGCAAAAATGCTTCCCCCCATCACTGATAATTGCTCTCGGGGTTCCGAACCGAGTAAAAATATGCTTGCGGAGAAAGTTCACTACTACGCAAGAGTCATTGGTAGGTAATGCAGCAGCCTCAACCCATTTGGAGACGTAGTCAACCGCTACTAGGATGTATTGGTTATTAAAAGACGATGGGAAGGGTCCCATGAAATCGATGCCCCATACATCGAAAAGTTCTACTTCCAGGATAGTGGTCAAGGGCATTTCATGACGGTTGGAAATGTTCCCCGTCCGTTGGCATCTGTCACAAGAGGATACAAAGGCACGAGCATCTTTGAATAAAGTGGGCCAGTAAAAACCCAACTGAAGAACTATGGCAGCAGTACGATTAGCTCCAAAATGACCCCCATACTCGGAAGAATGACAATGATGAAGAATGTGATCTATCTCTTCAGGGACACACTTTCTGATGATCTGATCAGAACAATGTTTGTAGAGAAACGGGTCATCCCAAAAATAGTGCTTCACATCAGAGTAGAACTTCTTCCGCTGGTGACTCGTCTGCTCCGGTGGAAGTGTCTTGGTTGCTAGAAAGTTTGCAAAATCTGCAAACCAAGGGGACTGTCCAGCTTGGATACGATAGAGCTGCTCATCAGGGAATGCATCATCAATTTAGGGAGGGGAAGGTGCCTGCTGCTCATGTGGTTCTAACCGAGACAAGTGATCCGCCACCACATTCTCTTTGCCTTTTTTATCTTTAATTTCAAGGTCAAACTCCTGAAGTAGGAGTACCCACCGAATGAGCCTGGGTTTTGCATCTTTCTTCTCAATCAAGTACTTGATAGCCGAGTGGTCAGTAAAAACTATCGTTCTGGTGCCAATCAAGTACGGCCTGAATTTATCAAAGGCAAAGACCACAGCCAGGAGCTCCTTTTCAGTGGTGGCATAGTTCATTTGTGCAGGATTCAAAGTTCGACTCGCATAGTAGATGGCATGAAAATGCTTATTCCAACTCTGTCCCAAAACAGCCCCGATGGCGAAATCACTGGCATCGCACATCAACTCAAAAGGAAGATCCCAATCCGGAGAGACAATAATGGGAGCAGAGACTAAGGCTTTTTTTAGAACCTCAAATGCCACTAAGCAATCTGCATCAAATAGGAAGGGAACCTCCTTAAGAAGTAACTTACACAGGGGTTTTGTGATCTTGGAGAAATCCTTAATAAACCGCCTGTAAAACCCAACATGGCCCAGAAAACTGCGCACACCTTTTACCGAGGTAGGAGGAGGTAATTTTTCAATGGTGGCAATCTTCGCCCGATCCACTTCGACACCAGTAGCAGAGACTTTGTGGCCCAAGACGATGCCTTCTGTCACCATGAAGTGACATTTTTCCCAGTTTAGCACCAAATTTGTTTCCTCACACCTTTGGAAAACAGATGAGAGATTGACCAGGCAAGTGTCGAAAGACTCCCCAAAGACGGAGAAATCATCCATGAAAACCTCGATGAAGCACTCCACCATATCAGAAAATATTGCCATCATACACCGCTGAAAAGTAGCCGGTGCGTTGCATAACCCAAAAGGCATGCGCCGGAAAGCGAAAGTACCATACGGGCAGGTGAAGGTAGTCTTCTCTTGGTCTTCAGGTGCGATGGAGATCTGATTATAGCCCGAACACCCATCCAAGAAGCAATAGTAAGGATGCCCAGCTAGCCGGTCGAGCATTTGATCGATGAAAGGAAGAGGAAAATGGTCCTTTCGAGTAGCTGTGTTGAGCTTCCTGTAGTCGATACATACTCGCCACCCTGTCACAGTCCTCGTAGGGATTAACTCATCCTTCTCATTTTTTATCACTGTCATCCCACCTTTCTTAGGAACCACTTGCACAGGACTGACCCACGCACTGTCAGAGATAGGATAAATGATCCCTGCGTCCAGAAGCTTTAGTACCTCTACTCTCACTACCTCTTTCATGTTAGGGTTCAATCGGCGTTGGTGTTCCACAGACGGTCGGTAGCTATCCTCCATCAGAATCTTGTGCATGCACAAGGAAGGGCTTATACCTCTGATATCAGCAATGGACCACCCGATGGCGGTCTTGTGCTCCCGAAGCACTCGCAGTAACTTATCTTCCTGATTGGTTGTCAACGAAGCAGAAAGAATGACTGGCAAAGTATATGAGTCCCCCAGAAATTCATACTTCAGGTGCCCAGGTAACTGTTTGAGCTCTAAGGTTGGTGGCTTGTGAATAGATGGCACTGGTCTACTGGCCCCTTTCCCTAACTCTTCAAAGGGACGATGGATAAAAATAGGAGCGGTGGCCTCAAGTTGACTCACAACCGCTCGAATCTGTGGATCATCATGAGGAGAATTCCCAAGCAAACATGCCTCAAGCGGTTCTATAGGACTCGTCGCTTTAACAAAATCTCTGGTGCACTCATCAATGGTGTCAAGTCTGAAGCAACTATCACCATCCAAGGGGTATTTCATGGCTTTGAAGACATTGAATGCTACTTCCTCATCTTGTACCCGCAAAATTAACTGTCCTTTTGCACGTCAATCAGAGTCTTCCCAGTAGCTAAGAATGGTAGACCAAGAATAATTGGGATTTCTTGGTCTTCCTCCATGTCCAGAACAATAAAGTCAGCAGGGAAGATGAACTTATCCACCTTGACTAGCACATCTTCAATGATACCCCTGGGGTATTTGATTGACCGGTCAGCTAACTGCAATGAGACTGTCGTAGGTTTCGCTTCTCCAAGACCCAATTTCCTGTAAACAGACAAGGGCATCAAATTAATACTGGCACCTAAATCACAAAGGGCTTTACCGAAGAACAAATTACCAATAGTACAAGGTATAGTAAAACTCCCTGGATTTTTTAATTTAGGTGGTAATTTCTTTTGAAGAATAGCGCTGCACTTCTCAGTAAGTGCTACAGTCTCAAAATCCTCCAGCTTCCTCTTGTTAGACAGTATATCCTTCATAAATTTGACGTAACTGGGCATCTGTTCAAGAGCATCAGCAAATGGTATGTTGATATGAAGCTTCTTGAAGACTTCCAGAAACTTAGAGAACTGTGAATCCAGCCTTTTCTTTTGCAATCTCTGAGGAAATGGTAGAGGTGTAATATAGGGGAGAGGGTTGTCTGGAAACAATCTAGACGGTTTCCCCACAGGTGCTACTGGAGTTTCTACTGGAGTGGTTTCCTTCACCTCAGGCTCAACTGGCTTACACGGAAACTTCTTAGTAGTGTCAAAGGGTTCATCCAAGGCCTTGCCACTACGAAGGGTAATGGCTTTGATGTGTTCCTTAGGATTTACCTCAGTGTCACTGGGCAATGACCCTTGCTGTCTGGTAGTGAGCATGGTAGAAAGCTGGCCTACTTGAACTTCCAGGTTACGAATGGAGGCATCGGTTCGAGCCATGAATTGGCTCGTATTCATGGTGAGCTGGGCTAGAGCATCCTCCAAAGAAACCTTTGCTTGCACAGGTGGTTGAGCAGAATTTTGGTTGTTCTTCCAAGAGAAGTTTGGATGATTCCTCCACCCCGGATTATAGGTGTTCGAGTAGGGGTTATTTGGCCGATTCTGATTCCCCACATAATTGGCTTCCTCAGTTTGGGAAGCAGAGAACGGATTGCCCACCTGACACTCTATACTGATGTGAGGGCCTCCACAATGGTCACAATTTTCAGGAGGTGACTGGATGACATTGACATTCCGAACAGTCAACTGCTTAGCTAGCGAGTCGATTTTTGCAGATAAAGCGGTAAAGGCGTCAACCTCATGAACCCCAAGCACCTTTCTTGGATTGGACCTCTCAGTAGGCCATTGATAGGCATTGGTAGCCATATCTTCTAGCAAGTGATGGACAGCTTCATATGTTTTTCTCATCAAAGACCCACCAGCAGCGGCATCAATTAGGGCCTTGGTGGAATTTAGTAACCTGTTATAAAAAGTCTGCAACTGCAACCAGTCTGGCAGTCCATGGTGAGGGCATCTACGTAGCAACTCCTTGTACCTTTCCCACGCTTCCTGAAGTGATTCATTCTCCAATTGATAAAATGTTGCAATGTCATTTCGGAGCTTGGCAGTCTTAGCTGGTGGGAAAAATTTAGCCAAGAATTTCTGGGCCAAAATATCCCATGTGGTGATGGTCCCTGTTGGCAATGCTTGAAGCCATGCCTTGGCTTTATCCCGTAATGAGAAAGGAAATAAGCGGAGGCGAATAGCATCATTACCAACCTCGTTGTGCTTCAAAGTATCGCAGATCTCCACGAACCCGGAAAGATGAGCATGAGGGTCTTCACTTGCTAATCCACTGAACGAGGCTGACTGGACCATGTGGATGACAACTGGTTTAATCTCAAAAGAGTTCGCTTCAATAGCCGGTCGCCTTATACCCGAAGTGGTATCCGAGATGGAAGGTAAAGCATAATCACGGAGTGCCTTTGCATGGTTTTCTTCTGCCACTGTGTCTTTCACAACTCTGGGAGACTCTTTTCTCGCCTTTCTATTCCTTCGACAGGTCTTTTCTATCTCGGAATCAAAAGGGATAAGAGAGCTATTTCCAGCTTTTCTCATACACAAAGAAAACTCCTGCAAGTGTCAGAAAGTACACACTTAAGTAAATTTGTGAACGGTACACGACTAGACTAAAATTAAGATTACTGAGTATCGATATTGATAACAAATTAGTCCCCGGCAACGGCGCCAAAAACTTGTTGTGAAAATTCCAACGCAAGTGTACGTTGTCGTTTGCAAGTAATAAAATGAGATAAATTTATCGTTCCCACGAGGACTAATGTACCAACTACCGAAATAGGGTTAACCTTAACTTTATCTAATCAATCGATAAGAAGATATTTCAATGAAACAACTAAAAATAGAATGAAAACAATGTAAACCAGAAAAATAGCAAATTAAACCAGAAAAATTATAGATTCAGCAAGAGAGAAACACCTAGGGTTCCGACTTCACCATAATTACTCCCAGCTTTCATTCCATATTCCATTAACTCCAATTTATCTTCCTATTTGCTAATCAAGATTCCCTAATTTATTCACTAGCCTCTCCCAAGGTCTAGTGTACATATCCATTAATTACTAACCCTGTATATCCCTATACGAGTTACAATAATTACGAATTCATTGATTTTTGTGGATCTTTTTAAATGATTACACAAGCCATGGAGGTATATTCCTATCCTCCATGTAACTCATGGCATTTACCCCAAGGAACTTGACACACAACTCTCCTTCCCGTCTCATTGTGATTAACAGTTCATCTAATTATTGGCCAGACAATCAGAAGCATTAAGAGAAGAGATAAATACTCAAATTTAAGAGATAAATAATGGAATTAACTTCATAAGAAACTACAGTTGGTCCTAATTAGGCTACATCGTACCCTAGATAAGAGAATTAGTTCATACTGGATGAAGAGAACAAGAAAGAATAAAATTTAAACATGATTCAAAGGTAAAAGAGGAAAAACTCTGGTTTGAAGGTCAAATCAGCCTTGCATCTCCTCCCTTCAATCCTTCCTTTGCCTCCTTTGTGCCTCCAAGAGTGTCTAAGAATGAACCCCTTTCTAATTCCCTCGTTTCCTATTTATACCCCTCACTCGAAAGCCCTAAAACCTATGAGAAAATAAGCCACGTCTGCAGAATTAACTTCGGGCGCCGCACTTCTGAAGTTTGGGCGCCGCACCTCTGAGCTGCTGGAAGAAATCTGGTTCTTTTCATTTTTCGGGCGCCGCACCTCTATATTTTGAGGGGTGCGGTGCTGAGCTGCTGTCCCAACATGTATATTTTTTCGCATACGGGGGGTGCGGCGCTACTGTTCAAGGGGTGCACCTCTGAGCTGCTGGAAGAAATCTGGTTCTTGTCATTTTTTCGGGCGCCGCACCTCTGTATTTTGAGGGGTGCGGCACTGAGCTGCTGCCAGATTCTCCCTTCTGATGCTTCTGAGCACCCAAGCTCTGGTTTATGTCCTCAAACTCCTCAAAAGTCCTTGTTTCTTTGCTCAAGTCCATAGGATCTACAATTTAACATAAAAATCTCATTAAATAGCCATTTGATCTACAAGAACTACTCAATTATTTAAGCCAGGACACCTAAAAAGTGAGTGTAAAATTCACTCAACAACAAGGACGGATTAGGGTTTGGTTGCCTGCTTGAGTCGATTATGTTTTCTCCTATTTGACCAAATTCAATTTATTGCTTTTTGGATTCTTAACATTCTGTATTCAACACAAAACCCCCTAGTTTTATTCCTGTGTGCGTCTTAGTAGATTAACTATTCTGGTAAATCCTTGGGAGACGACACTGGTTGCATCCTATACTACAATTTAGTTGCAATTAGTATGGTAATTTTGTACGGTTCGGCATCTATCACCGTGCTGCCATTCGACCGGCCAAATCTGATTTTTGTAATACTTGTCTAAGCGGGGCATCTGTTCATACAACGACTTGGTGATTCTGAAAGTATGGCCTTAGTCATTTTGAGGCGGTTAAGAGTGCAAAGGCTAACTTTTCAATTTTCTAATAGCGAGTTTCCGCTCCTTGCAGAGTTTTGCTTCTGTAGTATACTAGCATTTGGATCCCTTCATCTTCTCAGATTAAGACTGAGCTTGTTGCTTCATCTGTTACAGAGAGGTAAATGTATAGAGGTTCACCCGCAACAAGTTTAGACAACAATGGGAGTGTAGTGAGGTAACACTTCAATTGGATAAAGGCCTTTTGGCATTCATTGTCCCAAGTAAAATTTTAATTTGCTTTAAGCGTTTAAAGAAAGGTAATGATTTATCTGCTGACCTGCTCATGAAATGGGTGAGGGCCACAATCCTTCCTACGAGTCTTTGAACATCTTTCACAGGCTTGGGTTGTGGCATTTCTATTATGTCTCGGTATTTTTCAGGATTAGCCTCAATCCTTCTGTGGTTGATCATGTATCCAAGTTACTTTCTTGCTTTTACCACAAAGGCACATTTGACCAATTTAAGCCTCATGTTATATTTCTTTAACTTCAAAAAGATTTCTTTCACATTGTTCCAATAGTCGCCCCCTTTTGCCATTTTTGCCAACATGTCGTCCATGTAGATTTACATATTCCTACCGATCTGCTATTCAAAAACCTTAATCATCAGCCTCTAGTAGGTAGTCTTGGCATTTTTTAGGCAAAAAGGTATCACCTTGTGGCAGTAATTTCCATCATCTATACTAAAGGCATATTTTTCTTCATCGATCGAAAATATTTTTATCTGATTGTAACCGGAGTAAGTATCCATGAAACTCAATATTTTGTATCTTGATGCCCCATCCACTAACTTTTCAATGTTTGGGAGGGGGTAAGAATCTCTATGACACACTTTGTTGAGGTTAGTGAAGTCTACACACATTTGCCACTTCCCATTGTGCTTCTTTACTAAGACAACATTTGAAAGCTAAGTAATGTGCGTCACCTCTCTTACGAATCTTGCCTTTAGCAACTTTTTTATTTCTTCTTTTATGGCTTTCTGCCTTTCTGGTCCAAATGTTTGCTTCTTTTGTGTCACCGGACGGGCATTCGGATAAATGCCGAGTTTGTGTGATATGAAATTAAGGTCTATCCTTGGCATGTCTATGGCTAACCATGCGAACAAGTCTAAAAATTCGATGAGTACCTCGATCGGTTTCTTTCTTGCTTCCACTAGAAATTGGCCTCCCACTCGTACTTTTTTGTCTGTTCCCAATCCAATATCGACTTCCACCAAAGTTTCCTCGGGTTCAGGTCTTGTTTCTACTAAGTCTTCCCTGACGTCTAACTCAGTGTACATAACACTACGGGACATGTACACTTCTAGCTTACTTGCACTCCGTTCTTCAATTTTTAAACTCACATTATAGAATTTTCTTCCAGCCTCCTATTGGGCTCTAACCACATTTAGACAACCTTCTTTTGTGGTAAATTTCGTAGTAAGATGCGTACTAGAGAGTATTGCCCTTATCTCGTTGAGGAAGAGTCTCTTGAGAAGTGCAGTATATGATGACTCGCAGCCCACTATCAAAAATTGAATAGATATGGAGACAGTGTTCAAAGGTTGCCTTAAAGTTACCACAATTTAACATTTCCCTTCACATGCACTCTCGTACTGGAGAATCCGACCAAGGTTCCAGGGAAGGACTGAATTTCAGAATCTAAAATTCCTAAGCCTTTTTAATATCTCATAGTATAGTATGTCAACTGAACTTCCCTAATCGACCAACAACCTATGGACTTCCCAGTTAAAGATCATCACCATAATTGTCATAGGGTCATCATGGTTTCACTGAATACCCTAATAGTCTTCTTCGCTGAAACTAATAGTAGGTCCTCTTATTGGGCCTGCTACATTCATCACCGCCTTTCTGTATCTCTTTCTAAATAAGGAGGAGGGTTCTCTTCTAGCAAATCCTCCTGCTATAGTAGTTATAACACTAGCCACTGAGTGTGGTTGTTCTCTCTGCCGCCTTTGAGGCGGGTGGTGTTGTTGGCCATTTTGGGCTTGTGGTGACCTTCTCGATCTTAAGGATCTACTCCTTTCTCTTCCCCCAGCTTGACTTCCTTGGTTCTTTTTGTCGTACTATTTCTTAGGACCCCCAGCCATGAATCTTGTCAATTTGCCTCTGCTTATCAACTGTTCAATTTCAGCTTTGAGATCAACATAGTCATTGGTGAGGTGGCCAAATTCTCTATGATACACACAATACTTGCTATTGGTTGAGTTTGGGTTTTGACACAGCAACGGCGCCAAAATTTTGATGGGTGCCGAACCGTACAAAATTACAATACTAATTGCAACTAACTTGTAGTATAGGATGCAACCAGTGTCGTCTCCCAAGGATTCACCAGAATAATTAATCTATTAGGACTTAAGCATAAATAGAATAAAAAGGGGGGGTTTGTGTTGAATGCAGTATAATAAGTACTCAGAAAGCAGTAAACAAAATTGATCAAGAGAAAATGTAATCAACTCAAGCAGACAACCAAACCCTAATTTGTCCTTGTTCACTAAAGATAACCTAGGTCTGATTTAATTCTTGGTTAAATGTTACCTTAAACCCCTAACAACAACACTTAGAATTCCTACTGATTACGAATCAGGATTCAATTAATATTGGAACTAAGAATCTAGGCAACCGCTCTATATCACTAAGTCCAGATTAATTTAAGAACCGAATTGTCCAAGTTAACCATATATTAAAAACCTTTAACATATGATTAGCAGTTTGATTACTATGATGAATCTAATTAACCGATTTAAATTCATATAAAGCATGCATGCAATTAAAATACCATTCAATCACATGAAGATGAGAAGAAGGAGATAATCAAACTATATTAAATCAAACCCGGATTGAAGCACAAGAACTTTGGATTAGCATGTCTGGATCCTCTTGAATTGATTACAGTAGTACTTAGCCCTCCATGGGAGGCTTAAACACAAAACAAAGGTCTAAACTCTAATCTAATGGTAAATTCGTGATCCCTTATTCTCAACAATCTTAAGAATAAATACTAGCTGGCTGCCTCCTCTAGGTTTCCTAATTACAAAATAAACTTAGTTTCCTAAAACTTTAAAGGTAAAAATGTGATTAAACCCTAGTGACATGTGTGCTGGCCCAAATAGCAGATGTTGGGCCAATAAACAGGTACTGGTCCAATAGGCAGGCCCAAGGAATGAAATAAGTCGATGTTGGGCGGATGCAAAAAATCTGGACTGCTTACACATGAATTTTAGTTGTCCAGACACGAGAATCAGCTTCTGGGGCTCTTCATATGAAATGTAGCATTTTCTGTCAGCTTTCCTACGAAACTAGAATTGCATCAACCGGACATCTGCAGCTCAAGATATAGTAAAAAATGTAAGCAGTGCCAGAAATTAACAATTATGCAATTAAAATCCAAAAGCACCAACAAGTCCAAATCCACAAAATATGTCTATGGGCTATGAAAATCAGCAGAAACACATACTAAAAGTCTAAGTATAAGGGAAACAAATAGTATAAAATAATGTCTTATCATACCTTCATAGGCCTCAAGCTGTGTTGGGAGATGGAAGTTATTGGGTATCAGAGTGCTCATTATATGGGTGGTGAATGGGTGTGATCCATCCTTTGAGTTGTAAGGAACAATAGCTTGGTAACCGTGATTTGGTGGGTAGCCCTAATGATTTCCTGGGGCATAGCTTGTGCCATGTTGGGATGGGTGAGGTACATCATGAAAAGGATCATATTGTATGTAGCTAGCATAAGGTGTATGAAGGGAGGGCTGCTGATAAATTTGTGGGTGAGGGTTCCAATGTGGGTAAGGTTGGGATGCCCTTGGGTAAAATTGGTGTGTTGGCTAGTGTAAGAGGGACGGGGTTGAGGCTATCTCGGTTTTGGTAGCCTAGCTGGGCACCCTTTGTCAGTGCTGCTGCTCTTGTTGTAATACCTCTCGGTGAAAAAGACATTCCCAAAGTTGTTGAGGATCATCATCCTCTTGTTGGTTATTATTGCTCCCCTGTGGGGTAAGACTACATTGTAGCCGCCCATGTGGTGGAGGATATACATAGGCGTTGTTTTGGGTGTTTACCGTGATTGGAAAAAAAAAAAAGGTGGGATTAATTGTTTCCCACAGACAGTGCCAATTGTTGATGCCTGAAATGTCCGGACTATATACACCTGCAAGAAGTCAAGCTCAGCAGTGGGCCAAAGATGACTCTCTGATGCTTAAGTTTGTAAGAGTTATAAGATAGATAATCCAGTATATGTATAGTTCTGACCAAAGAGTTACCTTTTTAGACTACATTGTCTGCATATTTATAGTAATTGTAGAGCTAAGTTGTGGCGCCTTGTCAACTGAATAGTGGGCTTAGAGTCCGAGCCGACATTTTGGGCTAGTCCTCATCATAAAGCATGCCATATTCCATTTTTTTGGGAAAAATTAAAATTTTTGCTTGGCACTAGTGATGTATGCTAAGGGGGGCCAGCAAGGGCATGACCCCTTCATGTTCCAAATTTTTTATAAAATTTCTTAGAGAAATGTTTAATATTTTCATTCTTTTGTAATTTACCCCCCACTTTTATAATTTGACGTCCCATTAAGTTATTTATGGATCCATCGCTGTTTGGAATGCTTTCTTATATTGTGTTATTTTTCTATTTTATAAGGAATTATGTGTTTTGGCATATACTGAGTAACTCAATTTTTAAAGATCTTCATAATGACACTAAATTATGCCCCTAAGTCCCACTAGAAAGCCCTAGAGGTGGGTAGCATTACACCATCACCATCTGCTTATATATATATATATATATATATATATATATATATATATATATTCCTAATTATTTGTTATTCCATTTATAGAACGTGTTATATCTTGTAATTACTTAGTGTATCTACTCAGTTTTTTTTTTTTTTTGTTTACAATTACTGCATGTTCAATATTATAAAGGACATGAAGGTCATAAGCGTCAGTTCTAGGGAAGTGTTCGGTCTGTATTGTAAACAAGGACCATTGTACACCAATTCTTACATATAATTAAGAAAGAAGGGATCATACCAATCAAAGAATATCCTAAAGGGCCATTCCTTGAACCATAACCTAAAATGAGAGCTTCTATTGAGGACAAGGTGACACTCGTTAAGAATACAAAAATAGCTAATATGAGAGCAGTGAATGATGATAAACCTTGATCGTTTTCTGTAGAATGGCAAGACCAAATTATTATTCATACATACGGGAAGCTCCAAGGGTATTTTGATAAGGTAATAGCAATAATATTTTCTTGATAATTTTTTTTAAAAAAATACTTTTGGTTTTTGAATGCCAATTAATTCATTTAACTTAGTACATCAAGGGTCTAATTCATGTATTTATATTTTATAGATACTTATATCAACTAGATACCCTTTTAAATTTTTCATGCACATATTTTGGTGGCCAAGGATAATTAGTATTTACTTATTTTTATTATATTTGGGGAAGGAAAGATATCTATGTTATAACTTCATAGGTTTCATTGATTGCATATCATGATATTTCTTTTATTCTTTTTTCTTTGGTGGAGTAATGATCTTAGTAAATTTTGTGTTTTTCCTCTTTCTTTTTTATTGATGAGGGTCTCTGCATATACGAATTTCATATGTAAAATACAAATATGAAGTGTTTGGTTATTTTGAAATCATTTCACAAGTTGTCGATCTACATTTTGCACAAATCAATAACTTTGTATTTCATGTTGTATTAGTGAACTAATTAATGGTGTAGGGGCATTTCATTTGCAAAAATGCAAAGTAAAAGAACTAAGATCTTGGTATATGGGATTCTTTGAGTTTATTTTAATTATATTATGACTTTTGTTAGGTATGACATATTTGATGTACGACTAGAACCTTATCAAATAATTTGAGCTATTGTTTAAAAAAAGAACAAAAAATGAGAGTTTTGTTGATCCTCAGTTCGTGTGTTTTCAGCCTTATTGGAAGGACAAATTATCAAATTTTCATAAATATGGTTTGATGTTCCGGTGCTATGACCTTGTCACCAGAAAGTCTCACCGATTAAATACATACCAAAAGGAAAAAAAAGAAATAAAAACAAACTTCATCTCACTGGTATAATTATCCACATGTATTAAGGCCTACATTTACCAATGGAAAACTGTAACGAAATTATTTCAACCCAAGACACCTCTATATGGTCTACAATTTGTTACACACAACTGAATTAAGGAGGACTTAAACCAAAACCTATTTGTTGAAATATTTTCTCAAATTATTCAGTTAACTCTACAATGCAGCAATATCATATTCAAGCTCGGCATAGGTACAATCTGAAAAGCAAAACCCATAAATTGAAACTCTTCAAGGTTTAAGGAAGCCTCAATTAAAATTGAATTGTATATTTAGTTACTAATTTTTGTCAAATTCTGAAAGGTTCTTCTCAGATTATTAGTTTAGTTTGCCAAATAACCTTCCTACCAGCACACAGACACTATAAGGCCCGCCATTTGACTTTCATGTAATAAATTAAATGCACAATTTGCGAAACCAAATCAAGGTCTATATAACTCTAGAACTAGTAAAAATAAACAAATGTCATTAATTTATTACAAAGTTTCCATTAACCAACAAAGAAAAACGAACTGCAGAAGATTAAAGATTTTTCCTAACAATCTACAACTCATCATCTGGCTCTTCATCCTCAGGGCTAGCTCTTGCACCATTTCACACTGCTTCAACTTCATGGTATTTTTCATCAAGATCATCTTTCTCTGCATCTTGGTTATCTTCCAACCACTCATATGTTTCCGCCAACTTGGTCTCAATCTTATCTGCGAGTTGGTCTTCATCAGTAGTGCTCTTGATTTTGAAAGGTATGCTTCCAGCTTGTTCCTGGCATCTATTCTCTCCTTAATCTTGTTGTCCTCTTCAGCATATTCCTCACTCTCCTTAACCATCCTTTCAATCTCTTCCTTACTGAGACGCCCCTTGTCATTTTTGATAGTGATTGATTTTGAATTCTTTGCTGCCTTGTCCTCTGCTTTCACATGTAAGATCCCATCGGCATCAACCTCTAAGGTAACCTCAATTTGTGGTACTCCCCTGCCATTAAATAATGGAGCATATAGGTCAAAAATCTCCACACAACACCTCAATTACAGGCATATTTTGAAATGAACAAGTAAATTTTTTGTCTTTAGAATTTACCTTGCGGCAGGTGGGATGCAAGAGAGATCAAAACTCCCAAGTTCATGACAATCCTTCGTCAAGGCTCTTTTACCTTCATAGACCTGAAAGAAAACACGAGCATAAGAATACTGCAATTGTATAGTACAATATTAATTATTTTGTGTGTTAGCTTGTAGTTAGGAAACCTTAATAGTCGCTGCTTTGCTTGTCTTGGTAAGTGGTAAAGATCTGAGACTTCTTAGTTGGAATACCAGTGTTCTTTGGGATCAATTTTGTCATCACACCACCAACTGTTTCAATCCCCAAACTCAAAGGAGCGACATCAAAGAGAAGTACACCTGCAACAGTATATTGATTTGTGAATTTTCTATAATAGGAAGGCCCTTTAAGTATAAACCAAATAACACCAAATGAAGAAAAAATACTAATAGAATTGAAGAAAATTACTTTGGTTTGTTCTCCACCTGTACCACTTAAGACTGCACCTTGAACAGCAGCACCATAGGCCACGGCCTCATCAGGATTGACACCTTTGTTCAGCTCCTTTCCATCAAAGAAATCCTTGAGAAGTTTCTGTACTTTGGGGATTCGAGTGCTTCCTCCAACAAGAACAATCTCATGGATATCTATCTTCTTCAATCCAGCATCTTCAAGGGCTTTCTTAACTGGTTTCATGGTCTTCTTGAACAAGTTCATGTTCAACTCCTTAAACTTAGCCCTTGTCAATGGCTCTTAGAAATCAATGCCATCAAAAAATGACTCAATTTCAACCCTGACTTGGTGTTGGTTACTTAAAGCCCTCTTAGCTCTCTCACATTCACGTCGAAGCTTGCTGAGAGCCTTGTTGTTGGTGCTGATGTCCTTGTTGTGCTTCTTCTTGATCAACTTGATAAAGTATTCCATTACTCTATGATCAAAGTCCTCTCCTTCCAAGTGGTTGTCTCCACTTTTAGACCTAACCTCAAACACACTATCAGCAATAAACAAGATGCTAACATCAAATGTACGGCCGCCAAGATCAAAAACCAGAATGTTCTTTTCTAGTTACTTTTTGTCCAATCCATAAGCTATTGCAGCGGCTGTTGGTTCCTTGATTATGCGAACCACGTTGAGGCCGGCGGCGATGGTGCCTGCATCCTTAGTGGCCTGCCTCTGAGCATAATTGAAGTATGCTATCAAAACCAAATTCAAACTTGTTCAATCAGCAACAAAACAAGAAAATTGGCAACTTCTTATCCAAATAAAAAAAAAACTAAACAATTATAAATGAACATTTAATTTCACGAAAAAGGTATAAAGTCATATGTGCTAAAACTTGAAAATACAAGAGAAAAACTAGGAATAAGAAAAATATGGTAGACCAAGTATTTTGATACAAGATACTATCTATTTAATTTTCTGACATATATACTACCTGGAACAGTGACAACAGCATCTTTAATTTTCTGACCCAAAAAGGTTTCAGCAGTTTCCTTCATCTTTCCCAACACCATTGCACTGATCTCCTCAGGGCTAAACACCTTGGCCTCGCCTTTATAATTCACTTTAACATAAGGCTTTCCCATCTTGTTCACAACCTCATATGGTAAGAATTTTATATCTCTCTGAACCTCAGGATCATCAAACCTACGTACAAACACAAGCAAACCAATATTACCAACATCAGTTTACTATCCAAGAAACCAAAAGAAAGTGTAAAAAGTGAAGACCTAATCGAAGTTCAACTTGAGATAAAAGGAACCAACTTACTTCGGCCAATAAGGCGCTTAACATCGTAGACAGTGCCTTCTGGGTTAAGAGTGGCTTGATTCTTCGCAGCCTCACCAGCTAGTCGTTCACTACCGTTGAATGAGACCCATGAAGGGGTGATTCTGTTACCTTGATCGTTGGCTATAATCTCTACGTGCCCGTTTCTCATCACACCCACACAAGAGTAGGTTGTGCCCAGATCGATACCAATCACAGTACAGCCAACTTGGGAGGAAGAAGAGCAAGAGGAACTCTCTGCTGCTATTGCTGATCCCAACAAAAAACCTAGAATAATTTAAAAAAGTAGACAACGATGACAGCGTCAAAGAAGAAGAACCTCAAAGACTACATTGGTTATCTTACTTTTGTTGGGATTTTCCCCGTAGTTTCTTATGAAACAAACAAACAATCAAATCTTACCTGAAACTAGAGAAATAAAGAGGATTGAGTACGCTAGAGCTTTGAACTTCGCCATTGGAATCTTTCCCATCCTTCACCAACCAGGAACTCTGCTTGCTCTTTTGGTACTTCTGGTTACGAATTCTGCTTATTTTTTAAATTAATTATTGGAGCAAAAGGTGAGAGCTTTATATAGTGGGAGTGCTTGAGTCATCAGTTCAATAATATTGTTCCACGTCAGTATTTTAATGCTTTTCAAATTCTTCTGTCCTTGAACGTATAATATCCAATGCCTAGTAGGATTAGATAACTAGTTGGAGAGGCTTTGCATGCCTGATTTGATTACAATTAGAAAGATTAATTAATAGGGTTCCTTTTCTTTTTCTCTTATAAAATTTAGAGTTCTTTGGTAGTTCAGAATTCATCATGTTTTATTTAGTATTATAGAAGAATGGGGAAAAAGTATTTATCACAGTTCCATGTGACTTCAGATTGGGAAACATTTGAAAAATTCTAAAACTCCATCAAATCAAAATAAAGTTACAGTAAAGGTTGTAGGTAATTTCAATTCATATGAAATAAAATTCCAAGGAATCTAATCCATCGAAAAGGCGAAAAAGATTTGGACTGTGAGCAACCCTAGATCATTTTAAGCTCTTTACCCACATTATCTAAAGAGCATTTGGCCCACCCACTAGAAAGTCTGTTACAATAACAAATATCTGAAGTGGGTTTGTGTCCTCTTTGCTTAAACCATGAAAGTTCTTTGTAATTTCTCTCACAATTGCTAGGACCCTTTCTTCATAAAATAATTTAAATTTTGTTTAAAATACATTTCTTATCCGAACAATTTTTTTTTTGGCCATTTTATCCGAATAATTGACTATATGGTTTATAAAAGATCTTGAAAAACAAAAATACTTTTAGGCTCCCCAGATAATAATTATTTACAGTTTTAGTATTTTATAATTAACTTTTATTGCTTGGTGCCATAAACACATTTTAGTCTTTTAAAAAAATGCTCGTTTGAGCATTGTGGTTTTATGAGTGGTGATTATTTGGAGTAAAGAATTTATTAACTATAGATATATAACTAGTTGATCAATACCATAAGTTGCATCCGTACCCGGAAAAATTGATAACTGAAATAATTTGTGTTGTTTATTTCACTTAAGAATATGTTGATCAAATAAATCGAATAACACAGAAATCTCTCTATAATTTATGCTTGTGATATTGATACTATTTGTGGTATTGTATAGCTAATCTTGATATATACATGATAACCATTCATACGTGCACTTTGGAATCCCCATTTTGTGTTTATGTTTCACTAATTTTATTGAAGTTTTAATATTTATATTACAAATAAGCATATATTAAATAAAGAACATGAAACTAATTGCCAGCACCTAGGAGAAATTTCTCCTAAATGCACAAAGCAAATATATGGTGATGTGTTCTTAAGATCACCTAGTGAGGAGCTTAGTTTCACTGCATGAAAACTAGCACGATATTAACCTTAGCATTGAACCCAATAAAAAAAGAGGGCTCTACAATATGTTTCTTAGAAAATCAAGAAAAAAGAAAATTAATTTGTTAGATGTTATTTTTCTTGCTACTTTGTTTTTCTTTATTCAAATTTTAGAAACACTGAACTTTCACATACCCATTAGGAAAGTTGGGATAAAAGCACTTGAATCAGTTACGAACTATTGTTCAAGGACTATGGGAACAGCCAACAAAATGCAATTCCATGGTGAGAAGATGAAGAATGTTGCTGTTCTAGAGAAAATATTACATTCCTTGGCACCAAAATTCAATTATGTAGCTTGCTCAATAGAAAAATCCAAGGATGTAGATGCACTCTCACTGGATGAACTCCAAAGCTCCTTGTTGGTCCACGAACAAAAGATGAACCGAAGTTCAACTACAAATGAGCAAGCCTTAAAGGCTTCTACCTCTACTTATTTCTGAAATTCTAGAGGAAGGAGAAAAGGTAGGGGCAGAGGAAGGGGAGGTTGTGGCAATGGAGATGGCAGCAGGCATTTCAATACTGATAAAGATCAATCTCAAAGCAAAAGCAAAGGACAGGATCAGCAATTTGACAAATCTAAGGTAGAGTGTTTTCGATGCCATAAATTTGGTCATTATCGTTTTGAATGCTATACTAAATTGCATAACAACAAAGAAAAGGGAGAGAAGTTGAATTTTCCAGAAAAGAAGGAACTAGAAACTTTTTTAAGGGCTGCTCAAGACAATGAGGAATTTGAGTCTGATGTGTGGTACATGGAAACAGGATGCAGTAACCACATGTGTGGAAGTAAGTCTTCTTTTACTCATTTTGTAATATGGTGAAAAAGTATATTATTCATTCATAGGACAATCACTTATATACATAGGCTAGCCCCTATAATCATGCTATCTAATTCAATTCCTATAATTAAGCTTCCTATAATTAAGCTATATTACCATATTTACATTCTACGATATTTACATTCTATAACACTCCCCCTCAAGATGGAGCATAGATGTTAATCATGCCCATCTTGTTACAAATGTAATCAATGCGGGCTCCATTCAAGGCTTTTGTAAAGATGTCTCCCAATTGATCTTCTGTTGGAACATATCCTGTAGTAATGAGCTTCTCTTCAATCTTTTCACGAACAAAGTGACAGTCGATCTCAATATGTTTAGTTCGTTCGTGAAACACAGGATTAGAAGCAATGTCAAGAGCAGCTTGGTTGTCACACCATAGCTTTGCTGGTAGTGAGAGCTCGAAGCCAACTTCTTTCAATAGTTGGTATATCCATACAATCTCACATACTGAGTTTGCCATAGATCTGTACTTTGATTCTGCAGTAGATCGGGAGACTACATTTTGCTTCTTACTATTCCATGAAACTAGGTTCCCTCCCACAAAGACATAATAGCCAATAGTGGATCTCCTATCATCCTTGCACCCTGCATAGTCTACATCAGAATAGGCCTCAATCATGCCAGAGAAACATTCTACCTTAGTGTGTCCATGATGCCCATAAAATAATCCACGTCCTGAAGCTCCTTTCAAGTAACAAAGAATTTGTTCTAAGAGCGCCCAATGGTTGACTGTTGGGGAGGACATAAAGCGGCTGACAACACTAACCGAATACACAATGTCGGGGTGAGTCACTGTAAGATAATTCAACTTTCCCACAAGCCTCCTATACCTCTCAGGATCATGAAATGGTTCACTGTCATCCTTTGCAGGCTGTATGTTAGGAGTCATTGGGGTACTACATGGCTTAGCCCCTATTTTTCCTGTTTCTTTCAACAAATCAAGAACATACTTCCTTTGGGACAGGAAGATCCCCTTCTTGTTTCTCATGACTTCAACCCCTAGGAAGTATTTTAAAGGTCCCAAATCCTTTGTCTGAAAGTGAAAGTGCAAGAAAGTCTTAAGACCATATATGCCTGAGCTATCGCTCCCAGTAATCACAATGTCATCAACATATACTGCAACTAGAATGATTCCATCCTTAGATCACCTGTAAAACACTGTGTGGTCAGACTTGCTTTTCTTCATTCCATATTTCAAAACAACTTGACTAAATCTGCCAAACCACGCTCGAGGGCTCTGTTTCAAACCATATAGCGACTTCCGGAGCCGACATACTTTCCCATACTCCCCCTGAGCAACAAACCTAGGTGGTTGCTCCATATAAACCTCTTCTTGAAGAGTACCATGAAGAAAACCATTTTTGATATCCAACTGGTGCAACGACCAATCATGAGTGGCTGCCAAGGAGATCAGCAAACGAACTGATGTAAGTTTGGCAACAGGCGAAAACGTATCTGAGTAATCAGTACCATAAGTTTGAGCAAATCCTTTCGCAACAAGACGTGCTTTCAGTCAGGCCACAGAACCATCAGGATTGACTTTAACTGTAAATACCCACTTGCACCCAATAGCTTTCTTGCCGATAGGTAAATCCATTAATGTCTAAGTGCCATTATGATCAAGAGCATTCATCTCTTCTATCTTGGCATCACGCCACCCAGGATGAGCCAAAGCTTCACGAACTGTTTTAGGAATGGATACAGAGTCTAGTTTTGCCAAAAAAAAAATAAGAAGGAGAAGACAAGTGATCATAGGAAACAACTGAAGCACTAGGATAAGTACACTGACATTTACCTTTTCGAAGAGCAATGGGAAGGTCAAGAGTAGGAGCATTGGAATCTGGATCTGGCGACGAAGCAGATGGTGAAGGACATGAATTTGAACCTGCATTTGGAGGTTGCTGTCTAGTGTAAACATGGACAACAGGGGGCCGAGTAGACTCTGGAGGAGGGGCAGGAGCATCTATAGGTGGGTGAGAACAGGGAACAGTATAAACCAACAAATCATCGTCCTCCCCCTGACCATGGGAAGGAGAGGAAGGAGAGGAGAAAGGAATGCCTTCTTGGAAGGTGACATCAGGAGAGACAAGGTAGCGATTAAGAGTGGGAAAGAAACACCGATACCCTTTTTAGAGACGAGAGTAACCAAGGAAGACACATTTAAGGGACTTAGGGTCTAACTTAGTGACTTGAGGCCGGGTATCACGAACAAAGCAGGTACTGCCAAACATGCAGGGTTCAATAGGGAACATAGGTTTAGATGGAAAAAGGACATAATAGGGAATTGCCCCATTGAGAACAGAAGATGGCATTCGATTAATTAAAAAACAAGTTGTAGAGACAGCATCCGCCCAAAATGGTTTAGGAACAGTCATTTGGAACAAAAGAGCTTGGGCAACCTCAAGGAGATGTCGATTCTTTCGTTCAGCAACCCCATTTTGAGCGGGTGTGTCAACACAAGAGGACTGATGAAGAATGCCATGCTGAAGCATATAAGACTGAAAAGAATCAGATAGGTATTCTTTAGCATTATCACTTCCCAGGGTTTGAACAGAAACATTAAATTGTGTCTTTATTTCAGCACAGAAGGCACAAAAATGTGAAAAAAACCTCTGAGTGATTTTTCATTAAATATAACCATGTAACACGAGAGTAGTCATCAACAAAGGTAACAAAATACTTAAAATCAGTTTTGGACAAAATTGGACAAGGACCCCAAACATCAGAATGGACTAACTCAAATGGAGACGCAACTCATTTATTGACCCTAGACCCTAAGGGAACACGATGATGTTTGGCAAACTAACATGACTCACAAGGAAAAGATGATAAATGACGAAACTAAGGATAGAGTTGTTTGAACGCTTGGAGAGACACCGGAAAGGAGACGAGAACGCCGGCGAGACAAAGCGGAAAGGAAGGAGAAGTCACACGCTCCTCCACGCGCTTGCGCGTGGGTCGCTGGGCAGAAAGGCTAAACGGTGCGTGGATCACACACGCGCTGCCTGACGACAGTCGGACTCTTTGGGTCGGCCGGCTGGCGGTTTCTGAACCCACTGAGGGTGGCGGTGAGACAAAACAACACTTTTGGTGGGTGCCCTAGACTCACCCTCACAAATTCTCACAAACCCTCTCACAAACCCTAATAGAAACTTGGACAATTTGTACCAAGCTCTGATACCATGTAATCTGGTGAAAAAGTATATTATTCATTCATAGGACAGTCACTTATATACATAGGCTAGCCCCTATAATCATGCTATCTAATTCAATTCCTATAATTAAGCTATATTATCATATTTACATTCTACCATATTTCATTCTATAACACATTTAAATGAAGGCTTTCGTTCTACAGTTAGTTTTGGTGATTGTTCTACTGTGAATGTAGTAGGAAAAGGTGATATTCATATCAGAACCAAGAATGGTTCTGTAGAAACAATTTGCAATGTTTTCTATGTTTCTGATTTGAAAAGTAATTTGTTAAGTCTGGTCAATTGCAAGAAAAAGGTTATGTGATAACTATTCAGAAAGGTGCTTGTGAGATATATGATCCTTCAAGAGGAGCTGTTGCAGTTGTTCAAATGAGTTCAAACAGATTATTTCCTTTGAAGATTGAAAATGCCCAACCTTGCTTTATGGCTGAAGTAAAAGACTCTTCATGGCTTTGGCATTTTCTCTATGCCCACTTGAATTTTGGAGGATTAAAAACTCTCCAACAAAAAAATATGGTAACAGGTCTTCCTGAAATTACTATTCCATTCTCAAGTTTGTGACGATTGTGTTGTTGCCAAACAACATTGTTCTCAATTCCCTCAAAGAAAATCATGGAGAGCAAAGAATGCCTTGGAGCTAGTTCATTCTGACATTTGTGGACCAATAAACCCATCATCCAATGGAGGTAAAAAATGCTTCATTACTTTCATTGATGATTTTACAAGGAAAACTTGGGTTTATTTTTTGTAGGAAAAATCATAAGCTTTTAGTGCATTTAAAAGTTTCAAAGCACGTGTTGAAAATGAAACAGGAGAAGCCATTAAAACTCTCCTTACTAATCGAGGTGGAGAATATTGCTCAAAGGAACTTGAAGGTTTTTGTGATGTTCAAGGCATACGAAGGGAACTAACAGCTGCTTATACACCACAGCAAAAAGGTGTATCAGAAAGAAAAAATAGAACCATCCTCAACAAGGTGAAAAGCTTGTTGGCAAGAAGGAAAATTCCAAAGAAGTTTTGGCCAGAGGTAGTAAATTGGGGCATTCATGTGTTGAACAGAAGTCCTACTTTCTCTGTTCAAAACATGACACCAGAGGAGGCTTGGAGTGGATGGAAACCAGCTGTAGATCACTTCAGAAGTTTTGGTTGCATTGCTTATGCACATGTCCCAGATGAGAAAAGGAAGAAGCTTGATGATAAGGGTAAAAAGTGTGTCTTTCTAGGTGTAAGTGAAACTTCCAAAGCATATAAATTGCTCAATCCAGTCACCAAGAAGTTTGTGACCAGCAGAGATGTTATTTTTCCTGAAGTAAGGGATTGGAATAAAACCAGTTCATGGCAGCAGCCTACTTCAGTCCTTTTTGATGGAGAAAATGAAGAAGATAGACAACGACCTCTACAACAACAAATTCCAACAGTTGTTGCTTCTGAAAATTCACCAAATGAAGCTTCAACGGCCACTGAAACTTCACCAACAGCAGCAGAACCTACTGTTACAGCAGCCCTTCGTCATGTTCGAAAGAGGCCAACATGGATGTCAGATTATGAGGTAATAGGAATTGATCGATCTGAGGATGCAATCACACATTTTGCTTTATTTTCTGATTCTGACCATTGGGGTGAAGTGAAATTGCAGCCATTGAAAGAAATGACACTTGGGAGTTATCTAATCTTCCAAAAGGATACAAAACCATTGGGGTGAAGTGGGTCTACAAAACAAAACTGAAAGAGAATGGTGAAATGGAGAAGTATAAGGCACGAATAGTGGCTAAGGAATATAAGCAAGATTTGGAGTTGATTATATAGAAGTATTTGCTCCAATTGCAAGGCATGACACAATCATATTAGTGACAACATTGGCAGCAAAGAATTCTTGGCCAATCTTCCAATTGGATGTCAAATCGGCATTCTTGCATGGAAACAAGCCCCACAGGCTTCGTATAGTTGCAGTGAGGCTTACTTTTTGAAAGAAAGTTTTCAAAAGTGTCCATATGAACACACCCTTTTTGTTAAAGTTGGACAAAAAGGGAAAATGCCTATTGTCTGTCTATATGTAGATGATCACATATTCACCGGTAATGATTCTGCATTGTTTGAAAACTTTAAAAAGTCTATGATGATAGAATTTGAAATCATTGATCTTGGTATGATGCATTACTTTTTGGGCATTCAAGTAGTGCAGTCTAATACTGGAATATTTATCTCTCAAAAGAAATGTGTTCAAGAAATTTTGAACAGATTTCAGATGAAGGATTGTAATCTAGTAAGCACTCCAACTGAGTTTGGCTTGAAGCTTAACAAAGATCATGAAGGAAAGAAGGTGGACAGCACACTCTATAAGCAAATTGTCCGTAGTTTAAGGTACTTAACTGTCACAAGACCAAACATAATGTATTCTGTGAATCTTATCAGCATATATATGGAAAATCCAACAGTGCTTCATCTTTTAGCAACCAAAAGAATCTTTCATTACTTGCAAGGAACTAAAGATTTTGGGCTGTACTACAAGAAGGGTAAAAGATCAGATTTAATTGGATTTACTGACAGTGATTATGCAGGAGATCAGGATGATAAGAGGAGTTCTTCATGTTATATTTTTATGCTAGGCTCAGGGGCTATTTTGTGGTCAACTAAGAAGCAAGCAATTGTCACTTTGTCAACCACTGTGGCTGATTTTGTTGCTGCAACAGCTTTTGCATGTCAAGCCATTTGGCTGAGGGAAATTCTTGAGGAGCTGCATTTCAGTCATACTACAATTTTTTTTGACAGCAGCTCAGCCATCAAACTCTCCAAAAATCCGGTGTTACATGGAAGAAGCAAGCATATTGATGTGAAATATTATTTTTTAAGAAATCTCAACAATGATTGTGTAATTAATCTGAAGTATTGCAGAAGTGAAGACCAGTTGGCTGATATATTTACTAAACCTCTCAAATGTCTTTCCTTCCACAATTTGAGAAGGTTGCTGGGTGTTAGCACTTATAAAAAACTTGCTTGAAGAAAGTGCTGCACAATTAAACTGAAGTCCCAAAGCTTTCAATTTAAGGGAAAGACTATTTAATAATTTAGGATTAAACTTTCTTTATTATGTATTATTTTGGTTTGTGTTGACCTAGTCTTTAGGAGTTTGGCTATAGTGTTCTGTAGAACATGGTCCATGCTACCTAAATTTTAGGAAGTAGTGTTGCATGTTTTAGTGCCTATTCTCTTGTCACTTTTGTTGTGTACTAACCTATATAAGAGCTACAGTTTGTTTAATGAAAGCAGTTAGTACGTTTCCCTTCTCTACTCTCTTTTATATTTTATCTTCTTATACAGAATAACTAGTAAGGGTGGAAAAAGAAAACAAAACCTTGGTTCATGTTGGCTATATTCTATGCGCAAAAATGAGTGGATTAATTGTTCAGACTCTTCACATAAATTGCAACTGATGTTTTTATTCCTTTTTATTACTAGTTACCATACAATGATAGAAGACTAATTTTGTATTATTTGTGTACAGAAAATACGCATGTGCAGTACTTCTTTTTTCAGTCTGCCTCTGAATTCTTATTCGCTATTTCTTCAATTTCACCATCAGTTGCTAGCCTGTCCACTTTACGAGCTGAAAATAAGAAATTATAGATAAAAATTAGCAAATTAATGAAAAAAATTAAAAAAAACAAGTCAAGATAATTGAAATCGAATTAATTTTTTAAGTAAATATATAAAGTACAGAATATCTACCTCCTTGATTGCCACACTGTTGGCGAAATGCTATAATTATCTTAAGGAGCTCGTTCTCTTTCTCAAGTTGCTTGATTTCATTTGTCAAGACCTAAAAAATAAAAGAGTTATTAGAGAAAAATGAACTTTAAATAAAAGGAAACAAAAAGGGGGAAGACAATTTGTTTGAAAGTAATAGGGTACAAAAAAAGATTTATTTGAGGGGAAAAATAGTTCTAAAGAATTGAAGAAACTAAAGGGAAAAACTTCTTCTCGTATATCAAATATCATTCTCATACTGCTAAAACCTCATTGCTGTGATCAATTTCTTGGCTTAGTTTCTTGGAATATTCCTGCAAGAAAGCACATGATCATAGTGAGAAATTACAAGTTAAATTAAGGGCACACATAGTTTCTTAAAATCATATGGTTTCAAATTTTCTTGCAAACTAAAACCCTAAAGACTTCAATTGAAAGGGGGAAAAAAGCAAGAGAGAATAAAACCCTACTCTGCAGATTTCAGCATTGTTTTCGTTGTTCTCCATCTTCTTTCAGATTCCCTTTGTTGTATGATAAAGATAATAGCTTATGCAAGGTAATGGACATGAGTATATGGGTTTATATATGCCAGGGCTTAAAAGGCCTTAATAAATGCAGAATCCAGCCAATGCAGACAATTGGATTCTGGGATTGTGATTTGAAAATCACGAAAAATCTTTTCATCTTGTTTTGGTATATAACAAGATATGTAATCAGCTGCTAGAATCTTAAATAATAAATTAGAAAACGTATAAGGAACAAGATCTTGACCGTTATATCTTGGTTTTATAGGGAAAAAAAAAATCAGGGAGAATGAAAACCATCAACACTAGCTCACACCTCGTGTGTATATGAGGTTTCTTTATTTGTTTTGCTCTAAGAGAGATGGAAAAAGAGGCTAAGGGTAACGAAAATAAAATCATCTAATAGTAAAAGAATCTTGAATAATAAATGAACAGGCATATAAAGAACAAGATCTTGACCATTATATCTTAGTTATTATAGAAAAATTCAGGAAGAATGAAAACCGTCAACACTAGCAGCCCATGTTAGCCCCACAAGTCTCTGATCCTATTTTGATGATAACAATAATATCTTGTGCCTTGTTATTTCTTATATGTGTTGTTTGTCTTGTTGCAATTAATCTATGTTGTGTTTATAAGCTGTTATCTAGAACAAATTTGAAGTGAAGCCTTGCAGAACTTGTTCTTAAGAACCAGTTCTTGCCTGTGTGATGAGCTCCGAACTTTGCTAAGGTGGACAAGGCTTGTCGAGGTCTCTTCAGCCAAACTTCCCTTTTTACAATCTGATTAAGAGTTGTACTCTTAGAGAATGGAAGGTTGCCTTTTTCAAGTGCTCTTTGACAAGTCCAATCTTCAAGAAAAGTCTATCTACCCTCTTACACAAAGTAAGACTTTTTCTCACAAAAGGACAAAAAGCCATTATGCATAATGGGTCTTGTGTCAGCAAGTGGGAAAACTTTCTTCTAGCCTTTTTGCAAAGCTCTTCACGTGCACAAGAAAACACAAGAAAGAAGATAAAAGAAAGAAGACTTTCAAGGCTTCGGTCAAGGGCATGAAGTGAAGAAAGAAGAAAACATTCTAGAGAGAGAAGGAAGCCATTGTTGAGAGCTTTGCTCTTCTTCTTCCTCTCAGCTATCTTCTCATGCTTTAAGTTTTTCTTTGTTTCATATCTACTCTTTGAGAAAGTTTCTTCTTGGGGCTACAACAAAACACTTGAGTTTTGTATCTTGGATTTCTATGGGAGAAATCCATGAGAGTGATCTCTAGAGTTAGAGAGAGAAAGTTCATGGTGAGCTTGAGAAACAAAAACCATGGTTGAGCTTGGAGAAGCTTGGAAAAATAAACTTGTTAAGCTTGGAGAAGCTTGGACAAATAAACTTGATTTTGAGTTCTTGGTTAGCTTGAAACAAAAACCATGGATGTAAGCTTTGAGAAGCTTGGACAACTAAACTCGGATTCTAATGGAACCTCAAGAAATTGAGAGAATGGATATAGGCGATTTGGCCAAACCACTATAATCTCTTGTGTCAAATTTCTTCTCCTTTTATCTCTTTAATTTTGAGCTATTTACACTTGTGAATCTTCTCTATCTTCATCTCTGATTTCTCTGGATAATTTTCTGTTGTTGTTCTTTATGATGTGCTAAGTTATTCTGCTCTATTCAAATCTAGCATCTGGCGTAGAACTAGTTTTTAAGAACAAGTTCTTAAACAAATATGTGATTTGAATTCATTTTTATGAGCAATTTTTAACAACTCCTATTCACCCCCCTCTAGGAGTATTTCCTGCAACTATCAATTGGTATCAGAGCTTTGTGCTCATCTAATCTTTGTTGGTCTAACTATCAAAGAGCTAAAGATCCTATTTAGTTGTGTTACAGGTACCATGAACAACCAGAATTCACATTCTTCTCTCAAGCCTCCATTCTTCAATGGTCAAAACTTTCCTTACTGGAAGTACAAGATGGAAATATATCTTGAGGCTATCGATTATGAGATCTAGCAAATTGTAAGACATGGACTTATACATCCAACAAAAATTGAAAATGGAGTTGAAGTTCCTAAATAGGAAAAAGAGTTAACTACTGAAGATAAACTCAAGGTCACCCTTAATTCCAAAGCTAGGTACAATATTGTGTGTGCTGTATCTGCTAAGGAATATGAGCATATTGCCTCATGTAACACTGCAAAGGAGATGTGGGATAGGCTTGTTGCAATACATGAGGGGACAAGTCATGTTAAGGAAGCAAAAATTGATATATACTCTATAGATTATGAGATGTTCCATATGCAGCAACATGAACCTCTTGAGATATTTTTTGCTCGATTTCTCAGCATCATAAATAATCTCAAAGGACTTGGAAGAGTTTATACTCAACAAGAACAAGTGAAGAAGCTTTTGAGATGCTTGTCTGATGAATGGGAATCCAAAGTGACTGTTCTACTCCAATATGTAGAGACCAATGATTTGTCTATTGATCAACTTAGAGGAACTCTAGAATCACATCAAATGTTGCTCTTCCAAAAGGAGGTCAGAACAGAAGAAAGTAAGAAGAGTTTAGCTCTCATCTCTACAACTCCAGAGACAAGTGTTGAGGAAGAACAAGTTTCCGGTGAAGATGATGTGGAAATGGTTACAATGAAAGTTCTCAAATTGATGAAGAAAAGAAAGGAGAAGAAGAGATTTTCATTGAAAAATTACAAAGACTTCACCAAAGGAGAAACCAACAAGGAACCCTTCATATGCTATGAGTGCAAGAGGCCAGGACACATCAAACCTGAATGTCCAAAACTTAAGAAGAAAAATTACTTCAAAAGGGGCAAAAAGAAGGCAATGGTGGCCACATGGAGTGATAAAGATTTAACCTCCAATAGTGAAGATTTTGATGAGGAAAACACTACCAACTTCTGCTTGATGGCTAATGGTGAAGGAAGTGGTGAAAAAAGAGAGGTAATTGATCTAGATTTTGAATCCCTGCCTACTTATGATTAATTAAGTCTTGCTTTCGATGATTTGGCTTTTGATTATGAGAAAAGACTTGCAAAAATTAATGCCTTAAAGAAAATCATAAAAGATCAAGTTAATGTGATAGAAGAACTTGAAAAGGATAATGTTGATTTGATTGATAGGCTTGAAATGCTTCAGCAGCAAAATGACATTCTTGAAAAGGAAAATCATTCTACTTCTTCTCTCAAAAATAAAAATGACAAACTAAAAAGAAAAGTAAATGAATTGTTTGGAGAGTTAGTCAAGTTTGTCAAGGGAAGAAATAATTTGAATTCCATCCTAGGAAAGCAAATAGTAAGCAATGACAAATCTGGTTTAGGTTATGTTCAGCCTAACACTTCAAAGGTTTCAAAAAACTCTTTTGTCAAAGCCTCCTCCTCACATTCCTTTTCTAAAGGAACTTGCTTTTACTGTGGACATGTGGGACATTTTCCTAATGCATGTTCCTATAGGAAACTATGTGCTGCAAGAAAAATGGTGTGGGTGCTTAAAGGCACATTTGCTGCTAACTTGAAAGGACCCAAAGAAGTTTGGGTACCAAAATGTCTCTAACTTTTTTGCAGGTTTGCTATTAAGCCAAAAGTGATTGTTGGTATCTGGATAGTGGCTGCTCTAGACACTTGACTGGAAATCCTTTGAAGTTTGTCTCCTTTAACAAAATGGATTTGGGAGATGTCTCTTTTGGTGACAATAGCAAAGGTAGAATTGTCGGATTAGGTAAAATCAAAATTCCTCCTAATTTATTCATTGATAATGTCTACTTGATCAAAGGTTTGATATATATTTTGTTGAGCACAAGTTAGCTTTGTGATAAGGGCTATAAAATTATTTTTGAAACTCCTCATTGCATCCTTCATAAGAAAAATTCTGATGATGTTCTATTTATTGGTCAAAGAAGTTCCAATGTGTGTGTTGTGTATGGAGACTCATTGAATTCAAAAAGGGAAACTTGTTTTTTCTTCTCAAAGTAATAATTCTTGGCTATGGCATAGAAGACTTGAACATGCAAATTTTAAACTTATTTCCAAGCCTTCTAAGAAGGAACTAGTTTTTGGTTTACCTAAACTAGTGTTTGAAAAAGACAAGATTTGTCATCTTCTAGGCCACTCCAACTTCTCCATATGGATCTCTTTGGACCAACATCTACATCAAGTTTAAATGGAAAGAAATATGGTTGAGTTATTGTGGATGACTTTTTAAGGTTCACTTGGGTTTTCTTTCTTGCTCATAAGGATAACACTTTTGAGATTTTTGAAAGTTTAAGCAAAAGAGTTCAAAATGAAAAGAGTTTTGTTATCACCTCAATTAGAAGTGATCATGGTGGAGAATTTGAAAAACAAGTTATTTCAAAACTTTTGTGAAAAACAAGGAATCCACCATAACTTTTCTTGTCCTAGAACCCCCCAATAAAATGGTGTGGTTGAAAGAAAAAATAGAACTCTAGTTGAGATGGGTAGAACTATGTTGTGCGAAAATGATTTGCAAAAATACCTTTGGGTTGAAGTTGTAAACACATCATGCTATACTTTGAATATATGCTTGATTAGGCCTATTTTAAAGAAAACTCCATATGAGCTTTGAAAAAGGAGAAAACCTAATGTGAGCTATTTTCATGCATTTGGATGTAAATGTTTTGTGCTGAATAATGAAAAGAGCATTTTGGAAAATTTGATGAAGCAATTTCCTTGGGCTACTCTTTGTCAAGTAAAGCCTATAGAGTCTTTAACAAAAGAACTCTTATTGTAGAAGAATCAATGCATGTGTTTTTTGATGAATCTAACTGTCCTTTAACTTCAAATATTCTTGAGGATAATGAGTTAGTGCAGGACAGCATCAAAGAATCTTCTAAGGCAGAGATCAGCCAAGAGAAGACAGCAGAGTAAATTCCATGTGATTCAATTCACATAGAGCTGGACATTTCATAACCAATTCAAGAAGAAGCCCCACAGAAAAATGTGAAAGATTCATTGCCAAAAGAAACCAGAATGTTAAAGGATCATCCAATTGAAAAGATGATTGGTGACTTGGAAAGAGGAATAAGTTCAAGAGCATCTCTTCGGGACAAGCATGTATACTTGGCTCTCTTATCTCTATCCGAGCCTACCAAAATTGGTGAAGCATTACAAGATGAAGCATGGATCATGGCAATAAACAAGCTTGATGAGGAAGGGAAGATTGTGAGAAATAAAGCAAGGCTGATAGCTTAAGGCTTTAATCAACAAGAAGGATTTTGAGACTCTAATGAGGAGTGAATTTGAGATGAGTATGATGGGGGAACTCAACTTCTTCCTTGGACTTCAAGTGAAGCAAATCAGATATGGAATCTTCATTAATCAATCTAAATACACAAGAGAGCTACTCAAATGTTGTAGCATAGACAATGCAAAAGATTCTGATTATGTTGGTTGTTCCATTGATCAAAAGAGCACAAGTAGAGGTTGTTAGTTTCTTGGAGGAGCATTGGTCTCTTGGCAATCTAAGAAACAAAATTCAGTTCCTCAATCAAAGCTGAAGCTGAGTACATGGCAGCTGGAATTTTCTGGTCACAAGTGCTTTAGAGGAAACAACAATTGGCTGACTATGGTATTTCTCTTGACAAAATTCCTTTGTTGTTTGATAATGTTTGTGGTATCAATATTGAAAGAAATCCATCTCAGCAGTCTAGGACCAAGCCTATAGATATCAAGTATCATTTTCTTGGGGATCATGTCATTAAGGGGGCGTTTGGTATGGGGATTATTTTTAGTTTCCTGGGAATCATAACTTGGGAAACCAGGACTCCCATGTTTGGTACAAGACTCTAAAAAAATTCTCCCAGGCAAATAGGATTCCTAGGTACACTTTTTGGGCAACTTTCCCACCAAATAAATCCCTTTGGGGGGGAGGGGGGTGGTATTCTCAGATTCCCATCACATGGGAAAGTTTTTAGTAATGTAAAAAGACTTTTTACCCCTGTACTTGTCCCCAAAAGCCCTCATCTCATTTGCCTCTCCCGACTCCACAACGTAGTTGCGCAAGAGAAGAAGACCTCTTCAGCGACTGCAGCCTCCATTCCTCACCATCTCTTGCTTCCCTGTTCAATCATTCCAGGTACATTAATGCTTCCCTCTTTGGCTTCCCCTTTGATCTTTTGATCTATTGTTTGATTCGTGCTCAGTTTATTTTGTCGGCCTCTAGCGAAGAATAGAAAGGGATGCTCACTGTTTTTCCTTATTTTTTATTATTTTTTTGGTTGGGACAGAATTAATTTTGTAGCTTCGATCGGGTGAGATTGAAATTTGGATTGCTGAAATATGAGTCTTCTCATTTTCTCTCCATCTACTATAAAACTTGAAAATAAAAATGGAAAGAGGCTCATAGCATGCTATCTGTCTATTTGTTGAAAATAAAAATAAAACTTGAAAATAATTTTTTAGATTATGATTATGGCTTAGGTTCTGTTGCTATCCTATGGGCGTGATTGTCCTTGCAGCATGCTATCTGTCTATTTGTAAACTTGCCTAAGCTATTAGTTTTGTCTAATTAATTAAATACAAATATTTTCTTGCACTGAGCTTTCTGTTCTGCATGTATTCGGTTTCAAAAAATGAAATTTTTTTGATGGGTTTGTACATTTGAAGGATCAGTACTCTTTTTTTTTTTTTCTGTTTATGCTGATACATTTGGAATGTGTATGCATATAGACTTGTTTTTGAATGGTTCTTCCATGTTACTGATACGCATATCTCAAGTGATTTAAGATATGAATTGGGTTTAATATATTGTATTGAAATTATATGCTTATATGGTCTCTCTACTGTAGCTGCCACTTCAAAGCAGCAATTTTGATCTAGTTAATTGATTTTTAGATTGTGTTTAAAGCTTCTGAGTGATAATCTTAACTTTTAATAGTTTGTTATGTGTTTTTTTTTAAATGTTTAATTGGTGGTTTAAGTTTTGATAGGGTGTTTGGTTCTGGTTTGTGATGGCTTCTTGGGCGCTAGTGCTTTAAATGGTTGTGCTGATTTCGTGAATGCAGACAATCTTTGGTTTTGATTACATGGACTGCTGTAAATTTGTTGCTGCTTCACTGCCTCTGCTTCTATATGTTGTGGTTCGATTTGTGATGGTGTTAGTGAAAGATTATATAAGTTTGCTTATTATCTGAATGTAGTGGTATATTTAAACTCTGTAGAACTTTTCTGTTTAGTTTTGCTCTTAAGTAGGTTCTTTAATTATTGAGTAAATGCTAGGGTGCTTAAACCTTAAATTTTGAAATGCCTTTTTATTGCTGTCAATGTTACTATGTGCATATGCGTACGTTATGTGACTGTTGCCTTAACTTTGACTTATTCAAGTTTTCTTATTTTAAAGAAAAAAGCTTCCAACCCCTGCAAGGGTGTTTTTTCTTCTTTGCATCATGCCCATGCCAAACTGCATTTTGTTCAAAGCCTTTATGTATAATACCTAAGAATAGTGACTTTCAAAGCATTTCTTGTTAGTTTTCCAGGAAAGTGCTTTGTGAGTATAAACATATAAAATTCCATGGACTTTCTTATAATATCTAACAGCTCATGGATCTAATAGGTTGAATTTATCTTGTTTTAATGTACAAGTTAAGTGGCTGTTCACATATAATGCTTTAGTTGTGCCATTGCCATTCATGAATTATGCTATTCACAAGCATACTGACAGAACTCTTATTATTTCTTTATATTACTATTTTTTTATTGCAAATTTGCTGGGAATTTAAGAACAAAAAGGATTACATTGTGCTGCCCTTTGCATAGGTGGTACCATTTGTTTGAGTTTTGGAGATAAATTAAGGTTTTCAAGGGAATAAGCAACTTGCTTTGTCATAGTTGAGTGCTTCTTTTTCTTCTTTTTACTTAACCATCCTTTTGGTCCCACCGGTTGTCATCATTGTTGCTACGATTTGTTAACTAATGTGAACTGCTGTTAGTTTGTTTGGACCTGTGATTTGCTTCAGTTCAATGGTTATGCTTTTTATTTTAATTTTTTTTGAGTTAAAATGGGTGCACCTTGTTGTTACTGAGTTATGCTCCTACTCTTCAGTTACTTCAATTAAGTACATTTCATTTCAATCTGGTTGTTATCTTGAAGTTTAGGGCAAGTCAAGCCTTCTGGTGCTTGCAATATGTAGTGGAAATTTAGGGAAAAAGGAGCATGGCTATTTAGTTTAAGCGAGTGAGTGTTGAATTGTTTTTCTTTGTGGAGGCCGAACTGTGCTTATAAATTCTACATGTGCTGAATTCCTCCTCTTAGGCTCTTAACCTTTCAGAAATTACCTGTCCATTATGTCTTAACATACCAGATACTGTTGTAGTGTTTGTTTTGGGAGATGCATATTAATGGCATGTATACTTGTAATTTTGTTGGATGTCAGGCTGGTGGGTTGAAGACTCTCGCTCTCAACAGCTTATATGATGAAGCAGCATACAGGTCCCGAATCCATTTGAAGTGCAAGATCCATTTGCTTTATCAAGAAGCATCCCTCCCCCACCCAATGTCCAAATGGCAGGAATGGCTCAGCAGCAAGCAAATCCATTTGGTCCTTCCCAACCATATCAGCCACAACCACAGCAGAAGCATATGTTGATGAATCCAACAAATCCCTCTGGCGATGTAGGAGGATTTGGGGCATTTCCTGTGAATCTCACTTCTCACCCACAAAATAACAATCCATTCGGAAGCACAGGCTTGTTATAAGAAAACTTTTTTTGGAGATGTTATATATGTAGTCAACCAAGTTGGTTTTTGTTCATTCATAAATGAGTAAAATGTAGCTTGGCTTACCTATTTGTTTTTAGATAGATGATTTTTGGAATGGACTTGTTTGCCTTGTAAAGACATGATAACACTGAGAATGTAATAATAATTTTATAATATACAGAATGGTGAGATCTTTTTTTTTCTTTGGATATATCCCAAACTCTCAAATTTAAGCATGCATAACCCGATCCATATTCATATACACTGTACTTTGCAACCATTGACAGATCAATATATAACATAAAATAATTTTTAATGATTATATATTTTTAATGATTATATATATATATTCATATTACTTGTTATATATGGGTCTCACCATAAAAATGATTTATAATAGTAATTTATTTATTTATTCATCCAAATTTAGATAGGGGTATTTTTGGAAAAATAACCAAGATTCCCAAGAAAGTAACATTTGAACCAAACATGAATTATAAGATTCCTAAGAATAAATATTTAACATTCCCAAGAATATTTATGGCCAACCAAACATAAATTATATCATTCCTGGGAACAAGATTCCCAGGCACAAGAATCCCATGAATGATATTTCCTGAGAACCAAAAAAAAAATCCTTGTACCAAACGCCCCTAAAGGTGATATAGAATTATTTTCTGTTAGTGTTGATGATCAAATTTCTGACATCTTTACTAAGCATTTGGTTCAAAATAAATTCTATTTTGTTAGACATGAGCTAGACATGATAAACTTGTCTTGATGAGATATGGTTGCTGCTTGCATTGTGTTTGTACATATGCATATCATTTCACTTTCTTTGTCTTTCTTTGTTTATCAAGAAAAGGCTTGTTAATGTTCAATTTCTCTTGGTATGCTTCTGAAAATTTGGCAAAGATTTGTGGAATATTTAGACAAAGTTATTTCTACCCAGAACCAGTTTTGAACCTGTGAGATATTTCAATTTTGGGCTGCCAAATCTTTTTTTAAAAGGACTGAAATCTTGCTAAGCCTTTTATTTTAAAAGGATCTAGCTATCTTTCTTGGGCTAATATGTTGAACTGTTTCTTTAAAAGATTTCTTTCATTTATCTTGGGTTGGTTTGTCATTAAATTGTTCTAGGCTGAATTTTTGGCTAGCATTTTCTAGCCTTTGGCTAAAATGCATACATCTTTAAACCACCCTTTGCAAGCGCACCATTGTCATTCATTCTGTTATCTTCCTCCTCATTTGAATCTTGTATCAAGTTATTTTATATGCATATTTTATTCACCTTGTACACTCTTTCTTTGTTTTTGTGTTTGCCACTTTTTGTTCAACTTCCGCATTGTGTAACAAGGCAACTAGCAACTTAAGTTTTTGAATAGAAGAATGAGCTAAAGATTGATGGCTAAGTGTAAAGGCAAAGCAATTGCTCGCTCTTCCCATGCAGAACCAATATTCATTTCAAAATAATTTGAACCTATCCTTGTTCCAAAATCTGCTTCTTTCTTTGAAACTGATTTCTGAGCTTCCTCGTGAGAAAGAACCTCAACGAATTCCCTCTAAGAAGAGCAGCAAATTCAAGATGAAAAGACATAAAGATTGCATTTACTCCAAGGGTTGCCAATGCTTCCACCTCTCTGTTTGAAAGTAAAGCTGCATAGTAACTTGGGAATCCAAGAATTCTTCCACCAAAGTTGTTGAGAGGATGTTTGCTAAGAAGGGCTGATCTGAAATATTGAAGCTAGATGAATCTCTACTAGCAAAAGTAATCAGCTTATTTTTTGCTCATATTCAGCTTTTGCAAGGTTCTAATTTTAGCATGATCTATCTTCAAAGTTTGTGGCTGTGGTAAAAATTCTGTTGACTGAAAAAGTGCTTGCTAGTGTGCTTAAATTGCCTATTATTGGGGACTGCAAGTTTGTACAGAAGGTCTGGCCCTCTGATTTACTTTCTTATGATGATGCAATAACATTTCTTTGTGACTTTCCTGAGTTTAGAGGCCAAGGAAGACCTCCTTTCATACATTGCTTTGACCCCATAATCAAAACTTTGGCAAAACTAGTCTCTATCCAACTTCTGCCCAGAATTGGAAGCCATATCAAGAATCAGTTACTTCTGCCATCTCTTCAAAGAAGCGTACACCTACTGCACCAAGTTCTTTCAAATCCACAACAAAGCAACAACAAAAAAAAAAAAAACCACAACCAATTCTTTCCTACTAGTCAGTTGATCATGTGGAATAGATAGCAATTGTCAAGCTTGCTGCCTTAGCTAATCAGATTGGACAGCTCCTCAACTATTTTCAAATTATAATGTTTGTTTGCTTTGCTAAACTACTTGTCTATGGTTGAAAAAGAATTGGCCCTCACAAAGAAATTATTGGCAGCTTTGAAAGTTTCAAAACCATCCATTTCTTAGGATTATATTTCTAACTTTCATTGTTAAAGCTTCAGTTGTGCAGTTAACTTGAGTGTTCTCTAGCATTTTTATGTCCTTCTTTATTCTGCATATCATGCATTATGCATCAGTTCATAGTCTGCTTGACTTTTGTTCATGGAGAATCTCTTGAATTTATAATGGTATCTATTCTGGTTTTTGACTCCAATGCTCGGCTGGCAGCTATGGAAAAGGATATGGCAGTCATCTCCTTGCATCTCAGTCATCATCTTCTTCTGATTAGCATTATCTCATTATTTTGGTTGTCTTTGGATAAAATTTCAGTTGTGAATGTAGAATAGGTGGATATTCTTACAGCTTATTAATTTTGCTGTCATACATGCATCATACATCTTATCATTGCTTGACTGATTGTGAATTATTTTGATATGATAAGTTCCATTCTGGTTATTATAATGCTTTGATCCTTTTAATGCTCTGATCTGTTATTACCCCTATCTTTTTGATAATGCCAAAGGGGGAGAAATTATGTGGACTAGTCTGTTTGAACTGCCTTGGTATAATTTCTTGATATTGAACAGATCTTTTGTGAAAACTCCCTCAGTTCTAGTTGGCATATATTCAGGGGAAGCTTTTCTCAAACACATTATTGTCATCATAAAAAAGGGGGAGATTGTTAGCCTCACAAGTCTCTTATCCTGGTTTGATGATAACAATAATATCTTGTGCCTTGTTATTTCTTATATGTGTTGTTTGTCTTGTTGCAATTAATCTATGTAAGCTGTTATCTAGAACAAATTTGAATTGAAGCCTTGCAGAACTTGTTCTTAAGAACCAGTTCTTGCCTGTGTGATGAGCTCCGAACTTTGCTAAGGTGGACAAGGCTTGTCGAGGTCTCTTCAGCCAAACTTCCCTTTTTATAATTTGACTAAGAGTTGTACTCTTAGAGAATGGAAGGTTACCTTTTTCAAGTGTTCTTTGACAAGTCCAATCTTCAAGAAAAGTCTATCTACCCACTTACACAAAGTAAGACTTTTTCTCACAAAAGGACAAAAAGCCATGATGCATAATGGGTCTTGTGTCAGCAAGTGGAAAAACTTTCTTCTAGCCTTTTTGCAAAGCTCTTCACGTGCACAAGAAAACACAAGAAAGAAGATAAAAGAAAGAAGACTTTCAAGGCTTCGGTCAAGGGCATGAAGTGAAGAAAGAAGAAAACATTCTAGAGAGAGAAGGAAGCCATTGTTGAGAGCTTTGCTCTTCTTCTTCCTCTCGGCTATCTTTTCATGCTTTAAGTTTTTCATTGTTTCATATCTACTCTTTGAGAAAGTTTCTTCTTGGGGCTACAACAAAACACTTGAGTTTTGTATCTTGGATTTCTATGGGAGAAATCCATGAGAGTGATCTCCAGAGTTAGAGAGAGAGAGTTCATGGTGAGCTTGAGAAACAAAAACCATGGTTGAGCTTGGAGAAGCTTGGAAAAATAAACTTGTTAAGCTTGGAGAAGCTTGGACAAATAAACTTGATTTTGAGTTCTTGGTTAGCTTGGAACAAAAACCATGGATGTAAGCTTTGGGAAGCTTGGACAACTAAACTCGGATTCTAGTGGAACCTCAAGAAATTGAGAGAGTGGATATAGGCGATTTGGCCGAACCACTATAATCTCTTGTGTCAAATTTCTTCTCCCTTTATCTCTTTAATTTTAAGCTATTTACACTTGTGAATCTTCTCTATCTTCATCTCTGATTTCTCTGGATAATTTTCTGTTGTTGTTCTTTATGATGTGCTAAGTTATTCTGCTCTATTCAAATTTAGCATCTGGTGTAGAACTAGTTTTTTAAAAACTAGTTTGTAAGAACAAGTTCTTAAACAAATATGTGATTTGAATTCATTTTTATGAGCAATTTTTAACAACTCCTATTCACCCCCCCTCTAAGAGTATTTCCTGCAACTATCAGCCCACACCTTGTGTCTAACCCCATCCAAAGATAAGTTTTTTTTTTTTTTTAAATTTTAGGGTGTATTAGGGATTCAAAAAGAGGCCAAAGCCTAGGAAAACAAAGGGAAATACTATCAGCTAAAAGAAACAAGGAGATCTCAAAAGGAGGGATGCCAAAAAGTATAGGCATTGGAGTGAGAGGCTCCATATCAAGCAGGGTAGCGTAGCCAGCACACTGATTGGCTTATCTTGTTGAAGAGGGGAGTAAATATCATTTAGCTACACACTAGCATATCTAACCATTCCTTATAAAATGTAAACATAACACGATATAAGAAATCATGCAAAACTCAATTTTTTGGCAAGCGTTGAAGCTTTTGTCTGGCACGTTTTTGTATATGTCACAATGTACTCGAAGGTTGCTATGACGCGAATGGCGGACTAAGAAAAGAATTAGTTTTTCGAAAAAGAAACTTGGAGTCGCCACCAATTGTATTAAGAAAACGGTGAACAATTGGAAAACCATTTTTTAATTAATTAAAAGACGGTTACCCAAAATTAATTGTGTGAATCATAAAATGGCCAAAAGACATATTTTATTCATCCCTAAAATAAACTACACAAATGAAATAAAAGTAAAAATGTTAGTAACAAATTTAAACATGAAATGCATGCAACTAACGTGCCCTAAATCCATCCACCCGTTCCTTGCATATGGCGCCCTTCGGAGTAGCACTTATCCTTACCTAAGAACGATAGGATAGGCCACCTAATATGCAGATGAATCGCCCTATCCCTTCATGATAGGTAAGGGCCCTATGGATACTAAGCAAACAATCACATTCCTAAATGCTATGCAAATGTATGATTTTAAGTATTACAACACTTGTCCTTGTCCAATAAGAGAGGGGTACATAATTGAAAAATGTAATCAAAATAAACAAAAGCTCTTCGAGCCTCCGAATTGCCTTAGGGTTTTGCTAATGACCCAAGGATTGTGACTCCCTCTCACATTGAACACACATTAGTTGGCTCCAAGTAAGAAATTAAAGGTCACATATGCATAACCAATTGAGCAGCCACAACACATCACAATAAATGACAAGATAAAGCAATGAACATGTCAACTTATAGTGAACAGGTATACAATACTAAAACACATGTGGCAGCCATTAAGAGTCAAAATAAAATCATGAAAATGACATGCAAAGTAAGGCAACAACATTTAGTTAAACAAAACAATCAACATACACTCCTAATTAGCATGCAAATTTTTCTAAAAAGGAAGAAAGGAAAGCAAGTAAACACAAGGAAAAATAAAGAAAAATAGAACAGCAAAGACAGAAAACAAAACATAAAACAAGGAAAATTTGTAAAGAAATCTGGGAATACATGCCAATACGATTTGACCCCAAAATTTTAATTGACATAGAAAAAGATCTTATGGTTTCAAATGATCAAAAATCATACAAAAATGAGCTCCCTAACTCAACTTATGGCCAAAAAATAGAACACTGCTAGAATCAACTAACAATTTCACAGTACAGTTAAAACAACCATTTTAAAATTAAACCTATGAGCAAATGACACATAAAAAAAATATGAAATTTATATACATGCAAGATACACATCTTAGGGTTCTAAAAAGATAAGAACCATGTCATTTAGGGTTGTAAAATTGAAGTTATGTCAAAAGACCAACCACTGCCAATGTTGGAGGATAATTTCACAGTACAGTTAAAACAGCCATTTTCAAATTAAAACTGTGAGCACATGAGACATGAAAAAAATATTAAATTTATACCCATGCAATATATTTATCTTAGAGTTCTAAAAAGACAAGAACCATGCCATTTGGGGTTGTAAAACTGAAGTTATGGTCAAAAGACCGATCACTACCAGTGTTGGACTAACAATTTCACAGTACAGTTAAAACAGTCATTTTCAACTTAAAACTATGAGCACATGAGAAATGCAAAAACTACAAAAGTTATACATATGCAAGATATTCAACTTAGGGTTCTAAAAAAAGTAAAATCACATGAAAAGGTTGTGTATAGGTTGAGTTATGCATGAAACATCACACAAAGGTCAATGCTGGACAGGATTTACAAATTATACTCCAATGCAAAGTATGAATAAATCATGATGTAATACATACTAAAATAATGAATCCAAGGCACTAAATTCATGTCATAATCTCAATAGCTAAATAAAAGACATAACACTTTAGAAGTAAAGCCAAATTCAAGCATAACATCACACATGCATTTTATCAAACACCTTAAAGGCACAAATCAATATTCAAAATCACTTGTAAAAATAGCCTTAAAGTCATTCCAAATCAATAACAATACATGTGAACATGCTCCTAGGTCATATTATAATCATCCAAGAAGCTAATTTTAACTAGAAACATGCATAATCAAGCCTCTAAGCACAAAAAAATGTAGCTGCAAAAATTACATACGAGTTCAAGGAGTTAAGAAGTCAAAGAAATCCATTACCCAATTGAAGGATTCTAGTGTCAAGAATCAAAGTGGATAGCCCTTCAACCTTCAAAAATCTATGCAAACCCTTAGGTTCAAGCTTCAATTTCTCCCAATAGGTGTTGCCTTGCCTTATCCAAGTTGATGGAACATGTGAAGGAGGTGAATAATGATCAAAATAAACTATAGAAAGTTAGAAAAATAGAATGAGGGCTTATGAATCAAAGATTTAATGGAGAGTGTGGAAAAGAGATGAAGAGGGAGAGGAAATGATGAAGAATAAAAATGTGTTCCCTCCTCCCAAAGTGGCTAGGGTTCTTCTCTTGTAAATGGAGCATAACTAAAAATGGGTCTTGGGTTGCTCCACTTGGATCAAGATATTTGGGCTCAAAAAAGAAAATGGGCTATACACTAATAAGCAATTAGGTTTGGACAAGTTATTTTAATGAGATTGAGACTATTGGACTTAATACTTACATCATGCAAAGCATTGGTCTCTTGAAAGACATTGGATTATGCTACATGCAATTGGATTAAAGTATCTATTTTTTTTTTTTTTNATTTTATTTTCTTATTCTTTTTTTTTTTTTTTTACTTATAAAAGGAAACAAACCTTTTTTTAAAAAAAAGGAAAAATGCATTAAAAAAATTACTCAAATCAATACTCCAAGTAGAAATTAAAAAGAATGAAAAAGTAAATAAATTTGTACATTTTTTTTTTTGTATTTTTCAGCTAAATTAAGAAATATAGCCCGGACAAAATATAGTGTCTACACTATATCATACTGTTCTTGCATTATATAAAGAACTATTTGTTTTAGCACATAAGAGGTGACTCAGTGTTTTGAGATATTCACATCAACATTAAATTCAATGAGTGGGACTCACCAGAACCCACCCAACTGAATTAAGGGTAGAGATACTGCCTTTCCCCCCAAATTTTTGGTTATGGATTGAATAGTTTTATATCTAACAGGTACACTTTTGGTAACTAAAATTTACCGAACCCTAAAGACATAGTTATTGACATTTCCTCATTCTCCTAAATTTCAAACATTCAAGAATAGTGCACAATTAATCAGACTTACTCAAAGGTAGAAATATAAATTAGAACCGTCCATGCCTCAAATCCAAAACTCTTCAAATATTTCCATAACTTAATAAAACTACCATTCATACCCGTGCACGGGTGATTTTGAACCTCTGCGCTATCTATTTTTTACTTGCTTTTCATCATTCATGATTTCTTTCTAAATTTTCTATCTTTGACATAGTTGTTAGTACTTAATTTAACAAAAAAAAAATTGTTTTTGGATAAAACGGGGTCTTTGTGGTGTACATTGATAATGGGGTTTTATTATTCATCAATTTCATTTTAACAATTTTTTTCCTTAAGATAAATAACTTTATTGATAAAACCCACGGGATGAAAGAACCCCAGGAGAACATAACTGAATACAAGGAAACTTACAGAGATTATATATTTAAATAGCTTGAAGATGGTTCTAGATTTGAACCTACTTCAAGCTATGCGAGGTTGCAAGTGCTATTTCATATGAATTTAGTATAGCAAATCAGAAAGAATGTTCCGTTATGTTCTATTACAAGCTTTTATAGTTGCACGCAAATATGGGACATATATAGTAAAAGCGCTAGTTTATTGTGGTAGGAGGATTAAACCCTAGCTTTTTGGATTCTGCTGGTTCCAAAATTCAAATAGTAGGAGGTATATGCTAGTGGGAGTAAGAAAAGCGATATGGAAATCCCTTCCCCAGAAGTGGTCTTGCTGATGGTTGGTTTTAACACAGAAAGAGGAGGTTTAATTTCTTATGTGCTTGCAACAAAATTAATTATAATGGAATTGGTTAGCTTTTTGGTGTGGCTTAAGTAGTTGCAGCACTGTGTTGAGAGTGCTGCTCCAAATCCTCTATTATCTGCTCAAATATCTTGGGAATATTGGTACACTTTTTAATTTTATATTCTAGTTTGCATTGGTTATAGAGTGACCTGGTGTTTGTTGTCAAGTATTGTTGGCTTTGGTGCCATGTCGGGTTTAGCCTTTTTTTGGTGCCTTTGTTCATTACCAAGCTTATGAATAAATTGTGATCCAAAAAAAAAAAAAGTGCTAGGATAGTTTTTTAGGCCTTAGTAAAACTACTTCAAATTGAAATCAAACTACTATAGAAAAACAACTACCTCCTTAAGATATCATGTTTTTTTTCTTTTTGGTAACTAAAAGTTTAGGGGCAAAGGAGCCTACCCTATTCTATGAAAAACGCATGTCACATGTCTTATGAGGAGGATGGTTAGCAATGAAAATTAAACCTAGATCTTATAAGAGAAGAGCTTCCTAATTAAAATGGTTTTAACAACTCACCACCAATGGAGTGACCAAGGAGAATGGTATATAATAATGAAAAAAAAAAAAAAAATCAATTTAAGTAATCTTTACTTGTTTGTAAATTTGCTAATTTATCTCTATCAATTCTAATATTTAGCTCTATATGTGGATGGGAACTAGTAACTAATGGGGAAGTTGAAGAAACACGGCACGAGTCTTTGGGTAAACTGCATAGAAAAATATAATATTTGTGAAAATGAAATTCATCTATTGCTGTATATTTTTTGTGTATTTATACACATACAAGATAATCAAAGAATGAAAATCTTAGTTCTAGTATATCTAGTATAAAAGTCCTAGTTCTAGTATACCAGTATATCTAGTATTAACAATCCCAGTTCTAGTATAACAATAATTTAAAATTTAAACTATGATCTATAAACCCTAGATAGGTGCTTTATTACGCTCCCGCAAGATGGTGCACTCATCAAGGACACCAATCTTGTCTCGAAGATTACAAAAGGTAGATGAGGGCAGTGGCTTGGTAAGGATGTCTGTGAGTTGGTCTTTGGTAGATACATGAGACACATGCAGCTGGTTGGTTTGGACCTTTTCCCTAACAAAGTGATAGTCCATTACAATATGTTTCATTCTGGAGTGAAATATTGGGTTAGCACAGAGATAAGTCACTCCTATATTGTCACAAAAAATGATAAGCAGCTGTGTGAGGGTGATATCGAGCTCTTTGAGTAAATTAGTGAGCCAAGCAAGCTCAACTATAGTGGAGGCTACAAAGCGGTATTCAGCCTCTATGCTGGATCCAGTCACACTTCTCTACTTATTGGAAGACCAGGACAATGCATTAGGACCCATGAACAAAGGTGAGCAGAAGTTGAAGTGCAGTCATTAGGGTTTCTTGCCTAATCGGCATCCAAATAGGCATAGAGTTGGAGAGGGTAGTTACCTTTGAGTTGAAGGTCGAAGTGTATTGTGGACTTAAGATAGCGTAAGACATGCTTTAGGGTTATGAGATGGGTCACAAACTGATTATGCATGAATTAGGATAGTTTATTCACTGCATAGCCAATAGCAAGCCTAGTCAAAGAGAGATATTGACGTGCATCAATTAAACTTATGTATTCAGTGGTATCTGTAAATGGGGTACCATCATTGAGAGACAATGAGACAGATGTGGACATAGGCGTAGAGACCTCTTTGGCACCAGACATTTTTTTATTTTTCTAACAAATCATGGATGTATTTGTGTTGAGATAAAAGAGACCCATTGGTTGAGGAAGAAATTCCACACCAAGGAAAAATGATGGAGTGCCAAGGTCTTTAAGAGAGAAACGTGAGGCAAGTTTCTTGTAAAAATGAGACAAAAAATTGGCGGTGTTGCCTGTGAGTAATAAGTCATCCACATATATGAGAAGTAAGCAATGATACCTTCTTTGTTGTAAATGAATAGAGACCCATCTGACAAGGAGTTTACAAACCCACAAGAAATTAGAAACTGAGCCAGCTCATGGTACCAAGCATGTGGTGCTTGCTTGAGACCATAGATGACCTTGTGCAACTTGCATACATGAGAGAGAAGAGATGGATCAACATGTCCAAGGGGCTGTGCCATGTAGACTTCATCTTGAAGTGTGCCTTGAAGAAAAGTAATGTTAACATCCATATGCTTTAAGGACCACTTGTTATGGAGAGCAATGGATAGGACAACCATTATTGTTTGAGATTTGAAAACTGGGCTAAAAGTCTCTTTGTAGTAAAGGCCAAGGCATTGAGCATAGCCCTTGACAACTAGCCAAGCTTTGAATCTATCAATAGAGCCATCCGGTTTTCTCTTAACCCTATAAACCCACTTGCAACCAAAGATGTTTGCAGTGGAAGGGGGAGACACAAGTGACCATGTGCCATTACTGAGCAAGGCATCAACTCATTAGACATGGTTGTACGCTAGTCAAGGGAGGTGAGGGCTTGGGTAAGACAAGTTGGTTCTAAGGTAGGGATAAGAGGATATTTGGTGGCTTGGAAATTGAATCACTTATTGGGCTTGAAGATGTTATTCTGTGAACAGGTAATGATTTTCGTGGTCAGTGGTGAGGGTAAAACGGCAAGGGACGGAGACAAAGGAGGAGTGGGGCCCAAAATAGAGGAAGGAAGGGGATTAGGGTTAGGGTTTCACTAAAAGAAAAATATTTTTTTGTCATGGAATTTTCTCACGGACAAAAAATCTGTGAGAAAAAAAAGACATTTCTCATGGAAAGTGATTCCCTCGCGGATTTTCTCACGGACAGGTGGCCAATGAGAAATATCCGTGAGAAATGGCGCCCCAACTGTGACAATTAATGTGTTGACCATTCTCATGGACATAGTCCATGAGAAAATGTGAAATTTCTCACGAACTTTCTCACGGCTTGTTAACGCCGTGAGAAAGTCCGTGAGAAATCGGTACATTCTCTTTCACATGAAATTTAAATTTTTCTCACCAACCAAATCCGTGAGAAACTCTTTATCTTCAACCTCGCACATTCTGGCCTCTGTTTGCCATTTTCTCTCCTTTCTCCCTCATCTGTTCTCCGCCATTCTCTCTTTCTCCCCGGAGCAAATCAGCCCCATTCCAACCCGCAGAGCTTGGGTTTTGCAACGCAGCTACATTACTCTGACTCTACGGGTTTAGATTTTTAGTTTTCTACTCATTGAGGTAGGTTCCTATACTCACCTGTTATCTTTGAATTTTTATACGTTTTGTGTAAATTATTTGAGCCAATTACAATGAACATTATAAGATTTAGATGTTTAACTGTGCATGTTGCTTATTTTAGATAGTGTAGGAATTGTTTTAGATGTAGCTTAATATTGTAGGTTGATAGGTAGTGAAATTGATAATGAAATATATATATCACTTGTTAAGATTCGGAAGTCAATTTTTTTATATGCTTCATATTGAATTATTCTGGAATTTTTTCTGAATTTTTTTAATGGTGTAGAAATAATTTTCTATTTTTTTCAACTAATGTGTAAGTTTTGACCTCAATTGCTATGTAATTATGTATGTTGGAATAAATTATAATTTAGGGTTTGTGTTTTTGATGAATTGTGTGAAATTTTAAATTCCTGAAATGTTCAATTTTTAAGGGAGACTTTACCCAATTTTTGGTTAATTTAGGGACTTATGAAAGTTTTAGGAGTTTAAGGGTTTAGGGTTTAGGGATAGGGATTTAGGGTTTGAGATTGGGGTTTTGGGTTAAGGGTTGAGGTTTTCTAATTTTAGGATTTTGGGTATAGCATTTTGGGATTTGGAGTTTAGGGTTAGAGTTTTAGGTTTTTAAGGGTTAGGATTTGAAGGCTAGAGTTTGGGGTTTTGGGTTTTAGGGTTAAGATTTTTGGGGTTTGGGGTTTAGGGGTTAGGGCTTTGAGATTTAGGGGTTTAGTGGTTTGGGATTTAGGTTTAAAGCTTAGGGTTGACTTTAAAGATTACTGCTTTTTTTTTTTTAATTATTTGAATGGCCATATAGAATTAGTTTTGTTATTTTCTCTATTGCTTAATAATTTTTGCCTCTACTGCTATGTAATTTTTAGTTATGGAATAAATTCTAATTTTGTGATTGTGATTCTGTGTATTTGTGTGAAATTTTGAATTCTTGGAATGTTCAAGTTTTAGGGTAGACTTTGCCTAAATTTTTATTTATGGTTTAGGGTTAGTGTTTAGCAATTATATTTAGTGTTTAGTGTTTAGGGTTAGGGGTTAGGATTTAGAGTTCAAAATTTTGGGGTTTAGGGACTAAGGTTTAAGGCTTAGTGTTTTAGGGTTTAGGGTTTATGTTTTACTTTAAGAATTGATGTTTTTATTGTTCTAGCATTTTCATTGGTTTTATTTAAATAGTATCACAGATATCAGACCACCGGAGACGGTCATCTCCCACAGCAGGGCTGCTGTCCAGGAGGGACAGAGGCAAGGTTGCTGCTCAACCTTCTCAGATGGAGCCAACCTTGTCTATGTTCATGTCGACCCTGGGGTTAGCATGCACCCCATTACCCACTGTGACGAGGGAGGGGTGCTTAGGTGTTGGGGCCCTAGGCTCGGCATTGTCGGCCACTACGGGGTCGTCTCATGCGAGTCCGTCCATTTCGGACTCTCTACAATCGGGCTCTCGACTGTCTAATGGTCGGTTGGNTTGTCTATGTTCATGTCGACCCTGGGGTTAGCATGCACCCCATTACCCACTGTGACGAGGGAGGGGTGCTTAGGTGTTGGGGCCCTAGGCTCGGCATTGTCGGCCACTACGGGGTCGTCTCATGCGAGTCCGTCCATTTCGGACTCTCTATAATCGGGCTCTCGACTGTCTAATGGTCGGTTGGTTATTATGCCTTATGGGAGGAAGGAGTAAGTTAATTCTAATATTTTTTATTTTAATTTTTTTATTACTTTATTTCTATTACTTAACAATTAACTATGTTTTTTTATTTTTCAGCTTTTACCCTTCCTAGGATCTTGTGAACGTACTTTCAGCTATCTACAAGTCAAAGTACAAGTAGCTTTGGTCGGACTTTATCTCAATTTCTGATGAGGTGATAGAACTCTGGTGGATAGAGTTTAAGGTAAGAAATAATTGATTTAACTTTATTTATTATCATATTTGGTTTGCATGTTTACTAAATTTGACATTTTGTTTTCTATTGCAGAGGAGATACGTCTGGGAGCCCTAATATGAGAGCTAGATTCATAAGGTCTGGCTCTCTAAGTTCTTAGACAACATTCGCTCTTCTTTCCGAGACATTAGGATTTGGGAAGAGCAAGGGTGATTGGTTGTTTGATGCGGTTCTTGAGGCCCTCATAGCAATATGGGCCTCTCAAGAGTAAAGGGTCATTTCTGCAAAGAACAAGAAGAACAAAGTTCCTTAGATTCGGGATAGGCATTCCATAGAGGTGGCTCTATCACCATCTCCGAGCATAAATAGAGGATGGTAAGCTTTTTATTTAATAACATTATTTTTTGGCTATATGTCAATTTATGTTTTCTAATAGTTTATATTTTTTGCAGACAAAGGAGTTGGACAGAGAGCCTAACACTGCAGAGGTTTTTCATCACCTGATAAGTCAGTTTTATACCACTTATCCTGTATTTATCTACCTTGTTAATTGTTTGTTCTAGGGTATTTTGAGTTTGATTCTTATGAATTAATGTTTCTTTTATAGGTTTTTACATTAAAAGTCTTTGGAAGTCACTTTGGTGTTTTTCAGTGTCAAAAAGAGCAAGTTTTCGCAAATTTGGGATGAAGGCAGTAACTTGGGCACCGCAGCCCCCCGAGGTCAACTCGGGATTTGACTTTCAAACTCCCTAATTTCATTGGGACTCTTACTTTATTTTATTTTTTTTTCTCCTAAACTTCCTAGGACATATAAATAGGACTCTTAAAGTCTAAATTAGGGTTCCACATGTTTTTACACAAGAGGCAAGAGGAAGAGGAAGATCAAGCTCCAAAATTAGGATTTCATCATTGATTCTCAACTTCTAAGAGTTTTTCTCATCTTTTTCTCTTGTTCTTATGTTTAATTTATGTGTAATCATGCTTTTTGTCTACTGTCATGAACTAAATTCCCTTCTAGGGCTATGATGTAGCCTAGCAAAGAAGATTTGTGATTTTCTATTCCTTTAATTCAAGAACTCCTTTATTAATTGTCTTCTTCTTAATTCTTCATGCTTCTAATTGTTTGATCACCAATTAGTTGATTAGATAATTACAATGAGACTGGGAGGTAATTTGTAATTAAAGATCATAGGGATTAAGAACATAGATTCCATAAGGGATAGGAATTTACCTTTATGATTTATGTAGCTTTTAAAGAGAACCATAAAATTAATTGAATTTTCAAATTATTCGTAATTCACATAAGAATATAGTAGGTTCATAATTTGGAAATATGTTTGTTTGACCTTAGGAAAGACTAATAAATAAATTAGGGTTCTTGGCTAGCAATTAGGAAGATTGTTCTTGGTTAATGAATTAGGAATAGCAAATCGGAATAGCTATGGTGAAATCAAAAGCGCTAAATATTTCTCATCATTTTTTCTACTCGTAACTGATTTACTAATTTTGCCTTTAGATTATCACTTATATTCACTCATTAATTCTCTAGATACAATTAGAGTACGCTCAATTTTGGTACTTACTAGCCACAATCTCCATGGGACGATACTTTACTCTTATTTTATTACTTGAAAATGATAACGTACACTTGCATTAAAGTTTTACACAACATCACCTCCAACACTACTTTACTAAGGGCTAGGTACATCAGAAGGCAAAGTCTACCAATATAAGTATTAAATTATTCTTAACTTCTTATGTGAGTAATTACATGTATTAATTCTAATACTAACCTAATGGTGTTATCTATGTAGATTGACTTTGAGAGATGTCCATCCGAGAGCTAGGTCGGGTCCTCTTCTTCTTCTGTCAATGACACTGGGCTATGTGGAAAGCATAAGAAGGGTCAGGTTTACGACTGGGGCTCCGAGGTTAGTGTTTTGGACTCTGCCTCTGCACAGCATACCCAGCCTTCCTAGTAGCCGGATGTGGCCTTGTCTGAGGTCCTATCCTAGATGGCGAGCTTGCAGCAAGAGATGACTCGCCTTTGCCCAGTGGCTGACGCATTGGATGCGAGCTGCATTTCACTTGAGACACTTGCCTCTATACTAGAACAATTACACTAGCAGCAGCATGCAAGTGTTGGTTCAGCCCCGCAGCTGAGGATGACACAACTAACGAGGAGGACTAGTGTTGATTGTGATTATGTTATATTTTTTTTTATTGTATAACATTTTTTATTAATAAAATGTAGTTATATTTCATTTAACTTTGTTTATTAATTTGATTAAATGTTTAAAAATAATAAATTGTTATTTAAGGAAAAAAATCCACAAATAAAAAATAAAAGAAATTATTTTGAAAGTTTTTTTCTCGCGGATAGTATGCCATGAGAAAATACATGACTTTTGCGTTAGATATTCTCAAGCATAACAAATATTTATCCGTGAGAAATTTCTCAAGGATTAATTTGTCAATGAGAAAATGCTTTTGTCACGCCTATTTTTCTCTCACCCATAACTCCGTGAGAACACTGTTTCTCACAGATTTGTTCCGTGAGAAAACGGTAATTTTCTTGTAGTGTTTGAGTTATGAGGTAAGGATACTCTAAGTTGTCCAATGATTGTGGATAAGGAGAGTGTATATTCGGTTGGATTGTAGTGGAGGGTAATGGTAAGACATTTCAAGATGAGGTGTGGAAGAAGTAGTTTGTGGTTGGAGAGTGTTTAAATTTGTAGGTGGTCCCTATAATATTGAAGAATTATCTAAAGGTAAAACAATTTCAAGATGAGGAGAATGAGATGTGGGATTTGGTTGGGAAGTGTGTAAAGGTGAGGGAGTTGGAGATAAGGGGGATAGTAGGGGAGAGTTGAATTTTAATTGATTTTGAGATGAGGGTGAGGACGTAGAGATAGAGGTTTGTTGGGAAGTTGTATAGGACGGATGGCTGTTATTTTGTGGGATAATATTTAAATTTTAGGGTAAGTGAGATAAGGAGGATTGTAAGATAGAGTTGGAATTTATTTGAATTTGTGAAGAGGAAGTGGGTAGACAATTCGAAATGGAGGGAGAGGTAGAGGTGGAGTGGTAATTGGTGATTGGAATTAAGTCAAGATTGGGAGAAAAAAAATAAGAGAGGGAGTTTCAGTTGAAGTAGGGAAAGAAAAAGTGGTTTCCACAAATTTCTCATGTCTCGAAAGATAGGTTTTTTTTTTTTTTTTATTGAGATAATCATAGAAAATGAAGGCATGACTATGCGTGGAATATCCAAGAAAGAGGCAAGGACTGTAACATTTTTTATGATAGGGATGCAGCCATGCATAGCAAAGATAGCCAAAGGCTTTTAGGTTACTATAATTAAGGGAGTGCTGAAATAATTGATGATATGGATTAGACATTTTTAGCACAGGAGTTGGTAACTTGTTAATTAAATAATGGGCTGTCAAGAAGGCAAAAGACCAGAATTTTAGGGGGAGATTTGCATAGTGCAAGAGTGAGATAGCTCTCTTAACAATGTGTCTATGCTTTCTTTTAGGTAGGCCATTTCTTTCAAGGTATAGGGAGGCATTGTAAAAAAAGGAAATGCCATGTTTGGCAAGAAAGGGTTTTAATTTGATGAACTCACCTCCATTATCTGAATGAAAAGAAATATTGGAATGATGAAAGTGAGCTTCAACAATACGTTTAAATTGAACAAAAACTGAAAGAACATCTGATTTCTATTTAAGTAAGTACATCCAAGAATATTTTGTAAAGTTATCCACAAAGATTACATAATATTTAAACCCATCAATGGAAACATGAGGGGATGGACCCAAAACATCAGTAAAAATGTTTCCTAATGGCTTGGATGACTTGAGACTTAAAATAGAGAAGGGAAGATGATGACTCTTGTGACAGGAGAAAGAAGGGCAATCTTTGACATCTTTTTTTATTTGAAGTTTATGATGGGCAGCAATGTGATAGAGAGTTCTAGATTGAGGATGACCCAACCGATGATGCCAAAGTGAGGAAGAAGGGAGACAATGAGCATGGAAGACTTGATTTGACGAAGGAGGTTGAGAGGCCAAAGCTGGAAGTCGGTAGGTGTTGTTCCTACTCGTGTTGGGAAGGAGAGACGTCCCTATAGTGAAATCCTTCACAAAAAAAGAGTAAGGGGAAAACTCAATTGAAACAAGGTTAGATTTACAAAATTGGAAAACTGAAATGAGATTATTTTTCATTTTAGGGACATAGTGAACATTAGTAAGGTGAAAAGAAGAAGAAGATATATGTAGGGTGGAGGAACCAAGATGTCTAATTGACAAACCTTGACCATTGCTAACGATCATGTTATCAGTTTCATGGTAGTGTTGTTTTGTGAAGAGTGTGGAGGGATTGTTTGTGACGTGATGAGATGCACCAGTGTCAAAGAGCCATGGTTGAGAGTTGAGGATTACGGGAAGGTTGAGTGATGGTATAGTTTGTTTCAAGGGATTTTTTGGTTCGAGATGTGGGAAAAAATTGTAACATTTGGAGGCAGGGTGGAGCTTTGTTACAAAGTTGACAGATGATGGGTGAAGGTGAACCAGGAGATTAAGGTGTGTGAAGAAAGAAAGGTTGATTCTTGGTGGAATTGGAACGTTTTTGGTAGTATGGAGTTTGATTCTTTGAGGCAACATTGGCTATAAGAGGTAAGGTGAAAGGTGAGGAATCTATTTTTTTTAGATAGGATTCAAAATCAACAAGTTTGTCTCTTAGCTCCATGAAGATAATTTGAGTGTCTCTAGCTCTAATGGGACTAGATATTTCTTTGAATTCAGAACCTAGACCATTAAGAGTGTAAATAACAAGGTCTAGATCATCAATTGGATGGGAAATTAGGCTAATTTCTTCAGCAATATTTTTCATCTACTGGAGAAAGTCACTAATAGGTTGGGTGCCATGATAGGAGGTGGCTAGTTTTTCTTTGAGGGACATGAGGCGAGTTCGGGATTGGTTAGCATATAACAATTTGAGAAGATCCTATGGTTCTTTGGCTGTTGAGGGCTTGCCAAGAAGCTTGAGGACATTAGGTTCAAGGGAGGCAATGATAGCATGAAAGAGAAACTTATGTTGCTGAATCCATAAGGGGAATTCCGTTTTGGGAATAGAAATTCCATTGGAATTGATGGTGGTGAGTGGAGGACAAGGTTTGGAACTATCAAGAAATGGCATAAGGTCATGGCCATGGAATAATGAGTCAACAAGAGAATGCCAAGAGGAGTAATTGGTTTGATTCAGATTAATAGGGAGGTGTGCGGAAGTGAAGGAGATGAGCATAGAGCTAGGGTACTGGCTGTTAGGAAAAACAACCACGGGTCGGAGAGAGGAAGAGGTTTTGGAAATGCTGGCCATAGAGAAAAAAATTGTTGTTGAGCGATTAGCTCTGATACCATATAAAAAAATATAATATTTGTAAAAATGGAATTCATCTATTGTTGTATATTCTTTGTGTATTTATACACATACAAGATAATCAAAGAATTACAAAATAGTCAAAGAATGAAAATCTTAATTCTAGTATATCTAGTATAATAGTCCTAGTTCTAGTATAACAATAATTTGAAATTTAAATTATGATCTAGAAACCCTAGATAAGTGCTCTATTAAACTGAATAGGGAAGTCACTACACATTCCAATTTTTTGTACATAAATAATATAATATAAATCTTCGGAGTATTGTATGAAAACTAATAATGAAAGGAATATAACATCAATTCCAATCATTGATGATTCTTTTTGTTTTTCTCCGCCTTTATTGAATATTCATGTTTAACAAATGAAACAATTTAGTGAACCTAAATATACAATGCCATTGTTTGTGATTTGGTAGATTCAATTCATATGAAATAGCACTTGCTACTTTATGAAATCATAAAATGTCTAAACCATAAATTGATTGAAAAAGAAAAAATAATAGAAGTTTAGATACAAAATTCTAGTTTCACTACATATATATATATATATATATATATATATATATATATAATACAAGTGATCTTAACCAAATGACTTATTATTGAGGATCCAACATCTAGGAGAGTAGGGTAGGCTGTGAGTTGGGGGAGTCCAATACGCCAGCCTTACAGCCCATCCCATAAACCCGGCCATTCTTATTCTTCCTACCGACGACATTGAACTATATATTGGTGTCGTCGATAGAAGAAGAAGAGGATTGGGACTTGCTCTCAGACCGACGCCTCTCAAACTTAGTCTACATAGATAAAATAATTAGGTTAGTAGAAAATACATACATGTAATTGACATAAAGATTGAAGAACAATTTTAATACTTATATAGGTGGACTCTGCCAATTGATAGACCCATCCCTTAGTGGAGTTGTGCGGAAGGTGGCAAAAAGCATCTGAACCGTTGGGCTTTCTCCCTAACTCCTTCATTTATAAAAAAACTTTAATTGTTGGTAAACATAAATTGACATATCTCAAATTTCACAGCATTATTAAATAAAATAATTGCCAGCCTCCGTTGGTGTTCGGAGACGGTGATAGAGCCATCCTTGTGAAAGGCGTGCCCCTGGTCCAAGGAACAATTCTTCACCTTCCTCTCAGAGATGACCCTATACTCGTGAGAGAGCCATCTAGCTTTGAGGGTCTCAAGTACAGTAGGTGACAACCATTCACCCTTGGACTTCTCGATCCTGATGTCTTAGAAACAGGCGCGAAAGTTGTCAGAACACTTAGATAGTCAAATCTTATGAATCTGACTCTCATGCTAGGGCTCCCAGACACATTTCCTCTACATTAGAAAATAAAAGATCAACGTTAGTAAATATGTATACCAACTAGTTTAGAATAAAGTAAAATCAAATAATTGTTAACTTGAACTCTATCCATCAAAGTTCCTTCACCCCATCAGGAACTGAGGTGAAGTCCAGCCACGGTTGCTCAAATTTTGGCTTGTAGATAGCCGAAAGGTAGTTCATGGGCTCCTTAAAAGGCATAAAGCTACAAAAAAAAGAATTAATTGTTAAGTATTAGAAATAATTAATAGTAAATCTTAAAAAAAAATGTTAAATATTAAAATTAACATACTCCTTCCTCCTCTGTGTCTCAATAAACAATCGACTATCATCAAATTGGGAGCCCGAACATGGTGAGTCTGAAATCGATGGACTCGCATGAGATGACCCTCTAGCGGCCGATGATGCAAAACTTGAGGTGGCAGCTCTTGAGCACCCCTTGTACATTGCAGTGGGCGACGATGTGCGCGCCAACCCCGAGGTCAACATAGACAAAGACAAGGTTGGCTCGGTTTGAGAAGGCCAAGCAACAACCTTGCCCTTGTCCCTTCTAGAAGGCGAGCTACCTGTTGAAGATGAACGTCTTGGTTGGTTTGAAATTTGTCATACAATTTAAATAAAACCAATGAAATAATTAGTACAATAAAACCACCAATCCCTAAATCAACAAATCCTAAACCATAAAACCCTAAAAGTAAACCTTAACCCTAAATCCTAGACCACAAACCAAAAAACTAAACTCTTAAACTCGAAACCCCCAAACCCTAAAACCCTAAACTCTTAAACCTTAAATCCTAAGCTCTAAAACTCTAAACCACTAAATCCTTAGCTAAAACCTAAACCTTAAATTCTTAACCCCTAAACCCTATACCCTAAATCCTTAAATAATAATAAAAAAGGGCAGAATCTCCCCTAAAAATTAAAAATTCTAGGAATTTAAAATTTAAAAAATTTAATAGAAACACAAACCCTAAATTACAATTTATTCCTACATACATAATTACATAACAGTAAAGATAAAAACTTACATAGCAGTTGAAAAAATTACAAAATTATTTCTACGCCATTGACAAAATTCAAAATGATTCAACATTAAGCATATAACAAAATTGAGTTCCTAATCTTAACGAAAGATATATATTTCATTACCATTTCACTATCTATCAACCCACACTATTAATCTACATCTAAAACAACTCCTACACTATCTAAAATAAGCAATAAACATTTTAAATAGCGAAACCCTATAATGTTCATGGTAATTGAATTAAAATTACTTATACAAAATGCATAAAAATTCAGAGATAAAGATGAGTAGAGGAACCTACCTCAATGAGCATAAACCTCAAAATCTGAACCAGTAGACTCAAAGTAAGGGACTTGCGGTGCAAAACCCAAGCTTTGAAACCTGAAATGGTGCTGATTTGCTCTGGGGAGAGAGAGAGGAAAATGGAGAATGGAGGAGAGGGAGAAAAGTTTGAAAATGGAAATGGAAGCTGTGGCTATGCGAGGGAGAAGATAAATGAATTTTCTCATGGACTTTGTCCGTGAGAAACGTAATCCTAGAATTCAAATTTTAAGTGAAATAATGCGTAACAATTTCTCACGGACTTTCTCTCGGCGTTAGCATTCTGTAAGAAAGTCCGTTAGAAAATATGTATTTGTCCATGAGAATGATTAATTTATGGTTATAGTCGGGGTGCAAATTCTCACGGATTATTGTTCTGCAAGTATTGATCAAATGGTATTGAATCATGTTTCGGGCTCATAAGTTTCGTGTTCGAACCTAAAGAATCGCAGCCAAAATACCAAAAAAAAAAAAATTTCTTCCAAATAAGCTCTAACTTCATTGCCAACAATTGAAGTCATCATAGGGTAGTTATTGGTATAGCTCTCAAAACTTTTCAAAAACCTTTAAAATTGTGTTTACAATTTTTAAAAATTATTAAAATACTTTAACTTAGTCCCCAATTAAAATTATCTAGCTCTGCCACTGATTCTCAGGTGATATATTACAGACGGAATTATATGAATCCCTTTATCCGAAGTAATTAGAATATTGATGTTGAGTCAAAATCTACTTTTAAGGGGGCCAAGAGGGTTGAGTCTTGGTTGCTTCTGCATGCTAGAACTATTTGATGATAGCATGCGTTTAGAATAGTGCCATGCACGAAAATACGTCTGAAATTGCTGCTCTAAGACTTTTCTCTCTTCTAATCCAACAAGCTTGTGTAACTGCTTTTCGTCTTAATGTTTGTAACACATGAAAAGGGGGAATTAAAGACCACATGAACACAACCTAAAGTGTGTATGCTACAGCATATTATATATATTATTTAGTGTAGATTGCTAATTCTTATATATTAAATTTTGTATAGAGAAGACCCAGACATCAACCTACATAACCTTTATCATCAACTGGTATATAAGTGGTCTTAATTTCAGGCGAAAATTATAACATAATGCTTTAAGTCAGAATTAAACCAATTTGGCACGTGATACACAGTCTAATTAATTTTATTTTTCCTGTTTTATCTTTCTTCTGATGAACTATTTTAGTTAATTGAGAGAAGCTTGTCATTTATCCAATCTTGCATCATAACGAAGCTACCAAGAAGGTAGCACAGATTGTTTTCTCTTTTATAACCAAGCTACATGCTATATATTCTTATTAATTTTTTACCATTATGTCTCTGAAGCCTTTTGTTTCCCTTGTATCCAAATTCAAAATGGGGAAGGTAGTATTAAAATAAAAAAAGTGTCAATTTTTCCAAAAAATATAATTCAACTGCCAGGATCAGAACCTGGAGTATTTGAAGGAAATCGCAACCCAAGATTATTGTGCTACAGCAGATTTATTGACATGTTAAGATCGATTAATTTATATATATTGTAAAGATTAGCTGAATAACAATAATGAGCCCATTAACCATGAGCCCACTTATAGCAGACCTTGACGCTAAATTGGCGTGGTAAAAAAAATAATGAGCCCGTTAGAGTTTCTTATGATAACTTTCATGGGCCCAATTAAGGGTTAAGTCCTAGATTTTTTGGTCTTAGTTTAAATAATTGTTTTTATCAAGCATAATCAACAAATCCTCTGAAGTACAATTTCTTAGGATTGTGACTTGTTTCAATTAATACAGGTTCGAATCCTGGCAGCGGAAAATTTGTGTTTTTAATTTTTTGACAAATGGACACTGCTGCCACCCTTTAGCCCTTGCTCTATAGGGAATTATGATAGTACTTGGGTTCTATAAGTGAATAAAATCTGTGTTGAGCAATTACCAAAATGGGATATTGAAACCATCGCTAAGGAGCACTTAACTCTTTCATCTGGAGGATAGAATAGAATATTGCCAATACAGCTTTCTTCTTTGCATATCAGTTTTTGATCTGCATCTCTTATTCATGTTTTTAATAATTACTTCACAAAGGCATATTAACTTTAACCTAAATTTCCTCGGATTTGGTAGGTTAAATTCATATGAAATAGCAGTTGCTAGCTCGCATAGCTTTAGATTGGTTCAAATCTAGAACCTTCTTGAAGCTATTTCAATATCTTATCACTGGATTATACTTAATTAACTACTTTTTTTCTATAAATTGAAGCAATTGACTGGTGTCTTCTTTAACCTAAATTTCTTCTTATTTCTTTGTTTGAGTTGTATATAATCGTGAAACAACAACCTTAGCAGAACATCAATGGACAAACCCGTTCCACCTGAAGAAAACACCGAATTGAGAACAACCACCACCACAAAATGGAAAAAGAGTGTGCTAATTAGTTCATGTTTTGTTAGTGAATTTAAAAGAAATGCCACGACTCCACTATACACAAACGTAGAGGCACACGTGTCTATAAAAATTCTTAGGTACTCCCAGAATACCTACTCCCTTATGTCAACATCCTTTTTGTTTGGAGTTGTAAGGCTTGTTAGACTAGGTTAACCTTCAGGAGAGCTCAGTCTATGTGCCAGTCACGGCTTAGAGGTTCATCACATCAATTTAACTAAGAACTTCTGTTTCCATGAGTACGTAGCTGCACATCATGATATTTTCACTGAGCCATACCCTCGTTTTCAGTCTCTTATATGCTCAAAAGATAAAACGCACATATATGGATGGGGCAAGACACATGGCGTGGACTAGTGTTGACGGTTTTTATAGTTTGTCTTGCTTCTTTGAATATGGCTCGTAATTTAATGTATATTTCTTTTTTAGGAAATTGGTATTTCCGGGACCACTATTACTAATGCCATAGCCATTTATTGAAAAAATATTATATAGATAAAATTACCTCTTATCTAATAAGTGAAGAATTAGGCATGATTTATTTGCATAATATTACCTTATAGCAATTAATTATGGCCAAATTTTTTTCTTATATTAATTAGGATAGTCTCTTTTTTGCCATTGAATTTAACTTGTATTTTTGCAAAGCAATGGGGCTTACGCCCAATAACTACACCAAAACAATGTGGTTAAAAGAAAATCTAGCTAAATCCTCATAAAGCAAACTTGCACAGGATACCTTCGTTATTGAATGAGGGCAAGATAACTGAATCTATATCATATCTAAACATTAAATAGGTTGTTGAAATAGCCTGGGTCTTTTTTTTTTTTTTTTTTTTTTTTNTTTTATCTTGGACATTATATAAAATGGCTTATTTTTTTTTCTTCTTAAAATTTTATATAATAATTAGGGTATAATATTGGTCAAGATCATGTTCCTTATATGTTACTTAATTAGTTATTTAAGATTCTACTAGTTGATTATATTTTGTTATCTACTAGAAAAATATTTTTTGTTTTGGCCACGACTAAAACAAGATGAAAAAACTTTACATGCCTTCCAAATTTACAATCCCTAAATCCACCTTTTTGCCTTGGCAGGATTCTGTATTTATTAAGGCTTTTGAGACGCCTGGGCAATATAAACCCATATACTCATTTTCATACCTTGCATAACCTATTATCATTTTTCTTACAACAAAGGGAATCCAAAAATGAAGGAGAACAGCAGAAACGATGATGAAATCCAAAGAGTAGGGTTTTAATTCTTTTTTACTTTCATTACTCTTTTTTCAATTGAAGACTCTAATTATCTGTCGATGGTTAGTGACAAAATTTCAAACCAAATTATTTTGAGCAACCATGTGTCATTCATTTAAATTTGAGTTCCTCACTATGACCACATGTTTTCTGGCAGGAATATTACAAGAAACTAGAAAAAGACATTGATAGGTTGCACGAGGCTTCAATATCTCTTAAGAAATTAGTGGTATGAGAATGATATTTGATATATTAGCAGAAGCGTATGACATCAGTTTCTTCAATTTTCTAAAATCATTAGTTTTTTCCTAAAATCAATCATTTGTAGTACCCTATTACTTTTCAAATAAATTGCTTTCCTCATCCTTCTCTTTCTTTTCTCAAATGTATTTATAATTCTATATACTAACTTTTTTAATTTTTTTTTTAGGACTTACTTAAAATAATTGAAAATGAAACCAAACTACTTGACTTGTTTTCAGCAACATCTCACCAACAATGGGGCAAAATGGTATTCTACACTTTATATAAATGTTACAAATTAATATTTCGATTTAACTATTCTTCACTTGTTTGACTTTTTTGCATTAATTTGCTAACTTTTTGTCCATCAATTCTGATATTCAGCTCTTAAAATGGATGGAATATAGCAACTGATCAGGAAGTTGAAGAAATGGGACATGAGATTTAAGAGGCAGATTGAAAAAGAAGTCACTGCGCATTCATGGCTATTTTCTGTACATAAATAATATTAATCTTTTGATTATTATATGGAAACCGGCAAAGCAAAGGAATAAGAACATCAGTTGCAATTTTATATGAGGGGTCTATACAATTAATCCATTCATTTGTGCGCATAGAATGTAGCCAACTGCACCAATGTTTTGGTTTTCTCCATCCTTATCTATTACTCATTTTTAACAAATGAAACATTTTAGTGAATCAAAATATACAATGGATATGGTTAAATATGTAATTTTTTATGATTTTCTAAACTCGAGTATCTATAAAAGACCAAGTCATGTGAGTTGCAAATAATCTTCTAATTTTGACCATTCATGTAAGATCCAATGGTTAAGATATAATCTCCCACCTCACCAAAAAAAAAAAAAAAAGGTATAATCTCCCACTTCATACATCATACTAGCGCATTCACTAGATATGTTCCATATATGTATGTAAGTGATTCTCTCTGTCGTCTAATATATAGAAAATTAGATATTCTAGCTAGGGATATAAGGAAACAAAGATTTGAACTTGGGTTCTAACCCTTTTGAGAGATTCTAGACTAGTTGTAAGCTAGATCACCTAATTCACCAACTAAGAGTAACGAACGGTGTTTGGTGCGGTGGACCCACGGATTCGTAAGTAGTTCTAGAACTAAGAAATCTGAATCCTCCCACTAAGGAGATGAATTCATCTTCTCTAGATTTTGTCCCATTTTACCTTGCTCCCCCGTTGTTGTTGGTTAAGAAGCAGTAAAACATTTTATTGGTCCCTTCAAATCTGGTACCAAATCAGAATCGAAACCAAAGATTAGTGTTAGTGATGCCATGAATGTAAGACATTTTATCATTCAGATTGATTTGGGGTCGGGAATGATGGAGGAGAGAGAGGCTAGTTTGTTTCTTTCTTTCATCCTTTGAGCAAATGAGATGGGTATTTTAAATTTGAATCTGACAGTGATGGGCATCGGTTTAATGTGTTTACGCCTTTCCTTTTATTGAAAAAAAAAATGGTTTTAGTTTTGTTTTTACTCTATTATGTAAAAATTTTGCAACTTAAATAAATAATATGTAATATATATAATTTTATATTGTTTTATATGGACGCACTAGAAACGCACTTGCACTGATAATTTTTTATAAAACAATGCCTTGGCGCATCTGTACTCGAACTCGCACCTGCTTTATGTGATCTAGGTTGTACACTGTTTTTGTGCATTGGAATTTCAAATATATAGAGATATTGGATTCTCATATTTCTAATAAGATTATGCTCGTATGTATACTAAATAATCATAGGCATCCTGTAGGGCTGGAAACAAGCCACGCTTACATTCTAAATCTCCGACCTCAGATTGGCCTACATTCACATTTGGTTGAATCGAATATGGCTTGATGGAATTTGAAAGGGAAAGAAACAGAATAAAAAGTATGTTTGGTAGCAACTTTTGAATAAGAATGATTATTCCCTGGAGAATGCTTATTCCATTAAATGAGGGAATGACCATTCCATTCAACAAATTATGAAATGCCCATTCCATTTAAATTGGACTAATATATTTTAGGAAATCAATATCTATAATTATTAAAATTACAATAATATCTTATGATTAANTTCACATTTGGTTGAATCGAATATGGCTTGATGGAATTTGAAAGGGAAAGAAACAGAATAAAAAGTATGTTTGGTAGCAACTTTTGAATAAGAATGATTATTCCCTGGAGAATGCTTATTCCATTAAATGAGGGAATGACCATTCCATTCAACAAATTATGAAATGCCCATTCCATTTCAATTGGACTAATATATTTTAGGAAATCAATATCTATAATTATTAAAATTACAATAATATCTTATGATTAATTGTTCTCAAATTATTTCACTGATATTTATTAATTTTGAAACTACAAAGGAAGTAATTAGTATCAAATAAATATAATTTGAGTTAATGGTATATTGTCATTGAACAATATTTATTTTCATTCTCCATAATGTTTTATTATATCATATTAAACACAAATAAAATGGAATCATCATTCCATTTTAGACCATAGGCAGTGAGAATAATGATTAAATTCCAACTTATTCCATTCCTTTTCTATTCCCTTTTCATCGAATTTCATTCCAATAAACCAAATGGGAATTTTAACCTCAGCTTGGACTACTAGCCTATTATAGACGAACAAATGGGCCTGGCCTTCTACATTTGAAAAGAGTAATGAAGTTTAACCTGGTGTTTTAGGCTACATATGTCTACAAATTACATAACTAAAAGCACATATAGCCAACTAGGTTATAGATCAGTTGGTCACAAGGCTCTCCTCATAAGAATAGTGTCTTGTATTTAAGGCCTCTCATTGACAAATGAGGGTCTCAAAGTGCTCCTTTACACAACGCTACAGTTGTGGGTGCTACGATTGTAGAACCCCTGGAGCAAGGATGGCTCACCCCTGGTTTGGTAAGTTTGGCTCCATCCAAAGGTTGGGGTTAGACCCTAGTTCCTAAGTTACCAAAAAAAAAAAAAGAAAGAAAGCACCTATATATAAGCCAACAAATCTAGACCTCCAATGCATTATAGGCCAATGGCCATTTTACGCCTACATAACGTGTTATAAAGTCAAACAATATGCACAAGATGGGGTGCAGTGAAGTTATGAGAAGGATAGGCTCCTTTTGTATAGCCTCTAATAGATAAATAAATAAAGACAAACAACATGCATTTTGAGAATACCAATCTTACCAAAAATTATAACAATATTCACAAAACTACGTAGAGCCATTAAACCATGCCTAAACATAGATAATATACATGACCCAAAACCCAAATAACTCAAATTAATAGCATTCATAGTTCATGACAGATCAAAACTAACCATATTCCAAATGAAAAAAGCAGAAAAGTACATTGAACAAAACATAAATAGTAGCAGCTCATTATATGATCTTCTCCACTTTCTCCTCCTATATACAAAAATAAAATGAATTAAGTTATTTTTCATTGACACACAAATAAGTATAAAAGTTATATATAAATCAAGCATCCTTACTCTAGTAAACCACAGAGTGATTTCTCTTATCCAAAAAATTAATAATACCAAAACAATGAGTTATATACCCCCAGTGAACCTCTTTAGTGTGCTATACAAAATTATTTCCAAAGTCCTTATTGGTCGCTTGCACAATCTTATAAATAAATTAATCAGCTATAACCAGAATGCATTAATTAGTGGAAGGCCCATTTCTCATAACATCCTCATTGCCCATGAGTTGAAGCATTATCTAAAAAATATAAAGGCAAGGTGAAAGCTTTAGATGGTGAAGTTTTTGGTTTCTTTTAAGCCTTAGAGAGTTGATGTGCTTATTCTACTTGTTATAGAAGTAAACACAAATACGGGAAAGCAAACTTAATTGTATTCAGTGACTTGATGTCAATATATACAAGATTCTGTTGGTAACAAATAAAAGAATATTCCTAGTATTACAAAACTTTGAATGTGAGCTAAGAATAAGAGATATATATACACAGGGTATCTAACTGAAATTAGTTGCATGGAGAGCATGTGATTGTCATGTGGATAATACTCCTTTATGCCCCCTCAAGATGGTGGTCGGATCTACGACACCAATCTTGTTCCTAAGTGTTTGAAACCATGGCCCAGCTAGGGGTTTGGTGAGCCAGTCTCCGAGCTAGTGTTGGGAAGGAATGTGTGATACATGAAGAGCTTTGGCTGCAACAAGTTCCCGGACAAAGTGATAGTCTATAGAAATGTGTTTCATTCCTCAGTGAAAAATGGGGTTTGCACATAAGTAGGTGGCTCCAATATTATCCAAATGAATAATAGGTGATGATGGAAGTTTGAGCCCAAGTTCAGTGAGGATATTTTGAAGCCAAAGATGCTTAGCTGTTGTGCAGGTAATGGTCCTGTATTCCGCTTCAGTAGATGATCTTGCAGCTTTGCGTTGCTTTTTAGAATACCAAGTGAGAGTTACAGGAAATACTCCTAGAAGGGGTTGAATAGGAGTTTTCAAAAATTTTAAGCTAATTTGATTTTAAACAAAACTTGTTCAAAGATCTAAGCAGCATGAGAACTAGTTCTGGAATATATTAACTAGTTCTAGAACAGAATAGATGAAAACATGAAATTCAAATATAGTTTAATCAATGAATAACATAATCAGAGCAACCCATAAAATCACATTAATTCATTGCAAGCAAAATTGAACTTCAAATATGCATATGAAATAAAAAATAAGAGAGATAAGTAAGGAAGATCTTAGCCAAGAATTTATAGTAGTTCAGCACTAAGGCCTACATCCACTTCTCCCAATGTTTGAGGTTCCACTAAATTGAGTTTAATTTTTTCAAGCTTCTCCAAGCTTTTACAACCATAGTTTCTCTCGAAAGCTCACCAAGAAATTTCTCCTTCTAGCACAACCGCTAGAAGTAACTCACAGATTTCCCACTAAAATCTGAAGGATAAAACACTCATATAAGAATCAAGCTCCATTAACATTTTCTCTCTGTCTTAGGGAAGATTTCTACAAATAACAGTACATGAGGAAGAAGAAGCAAAGTACAGAAAATTGCTTGAAAGAGAAAAACAATTCTCTCTATCTAAGTCTAACTCTCTCTCTCTCTTTTTCTATTTTTCTACTTTTTTTTAAGGTCTTGAGATCTATTTCTTAAGGGGAATAACATCATCACGTGAAGGACAATAGCAGCCATTTATTTAGGGACATGTGTCACACGAAGATTAAAAGAAATTCCACTAACTATTTATGTTATCTTGAAGTGACAAACGAAATAATTTTTACTAATTTCCCTTGAAAAGTGGATCTACAACGACTCCCTATATGAGAAAGCTTTCTTCACAAGCTGAGGTGACTTTTTGACATGCTCAGAATAAGTTCACACATACCAAAGTCTTCACATGGCTAGATCCATGTCAACATCATTGAATATTTGGCTTCAGGAGAATGGGATAATTGTTTCAAGAACTATTTCTTGCACATAAGCAAAACCAGTTCTCCATTTTCCTTGCTAACCTGTTCTAAGAGAAAAAACACTAACCAATCTGGGTTAAAGCCATGATGCTCAAAATTAGTCTTGGTAGATTCAGAGATAACTAATGCTTTAAGTGATACAGAACATACAAATCAAGTGTGGAGAAGTCATTGTGACTGCCAATCTGGGGTACGTAGTAACTGAGTGGTAACTAGTCTAGCTAAAGTTCTAGTTACAGAATCAAAGCAATGAATTGATGGAGGTCTTCCTTGGCCCTTGAATTTAGGAAAATCACAAATGGATGCCATCGCATCATCATAAGAAATCACATATGTAGGCTAGACCTTTTGCACATATCTAATATCCCTTTTAAGAGGTAACTTTAGCAAACCCGCCAATATCCTCTAAGTTAAAACAATTTTAACCCCATCCACATAAGTTTTCAAATATATCAAGCTAGTATCAGAACCTTGTAAAGATTGCAAGTGAGCATAAAAGAGGCAAATTACCTTGGAATACATAGGTTCACTTAGCTTCAGCATGACAGACCATCCCATGTTGGCAAATGTTTCCTCCACAACTTTAGTAAAGGAGGAAATGGATTCCCATGAAATTAAGCAACCAGGTGAAATTGGTCTACTAGCATATTGATTGTTAAATCTTTCTTCAGCAACAACATTTTCAAATAAAGGAACATATTTCCTTTTTGTCGGGACTTTTACCCTTGGAGAAAAGGCTATCTTGCATGCCTTCATTTTGAATTTCCTTGAATGACCATAAGGTACAGATGAAAGAGTTGGCATAGACTGAGATTTAATTCTGTGTTCAGAGACAGTTTCTAATTCTAGTCTGATTATGGTTTTGATTCTGAGTCAGTAGCAAAAGAAGGCTTAGACTCATGTTTTGATTTAGGTGCAGAAGAACTGGGTTTTGGATTAGCTGGTTTCTCAGAAGTAGAGGAAGAAGAAGGGTTAGGTAAAAGAGACATAACAAGAGATGGATGTTGAGAGGCAGTGAGTATTGGTGACAAAGATGGAGATTTGGGAATAGAAGAGAAGGGTGGAGAGCACGATGGAGAGGGAGGTGAGATGAAGGAGGGGCTTCAAGGAGCAACAGAGGGACCAATTTCTCTGTAATTGGAAAATTAATAAAGGGAAGAGAGGAACCCTCGAATTGGGACTGAGGAGAAGGGAAAAAGGGTGAAGGGATTGACCTTTTACCTTTGCCCTTATTTTCCCTAGTAACAATGCTCCTTGAGCGTTGGATTAAGGATACAAGCTCTGGAGATTAATCAGAAGAAGAAGAAGAATCTGGAATGCAATAAGGTCTTCATGAGAATTTTTGGGCTCTTGCTTTTCCGGCCATCAAACATTGGCTTGCTCTTCTTCTTTCCAGGACCTTAATAAGGAAATCCTTCTTGGACAAAGTGACAGTTTAGCAAAGAAAATGGCACCACAAGAATCGGGATGAAGAACGTGGAGTGAAGAAAATTTGCAAAATTTTTATGAGAGATGGAAGTTGAGAGGTTTCAGGGAAAAGTTTGAAATGGGAAGATGAAGGTGTGAAGCAGGGAAGGAAGAAACAACAAAACTGTTCGTTTTGACAAGGGGCAATTATTGAAACACACGTTTTGGCCAAAGGCCAGGGAACGCGAGCCAAAAATAGATCTAGGCCTAGAACGAAGTTCTTTGAAACCAACCCACGGAACATATTTGAAATATTTTTAAAGTTAAACCCAAAAGAATTGGCCCAAAAAAGAATTATTGAAGCCTTTTAAAATAAAAGGCCCAGTGAGATGAAGTTCTTTAAAAGAAATAGACAGCCCAAGATAAAATAGGTTCAAATTAAGTGAAATTTGGGCCAAAAACAAAAAATTCCAACATTTTAGATTTTTGTGTTAAGTTTCCAGAAAGATACCAAGATGAATTGATTATTAATCAGCCTTAAGAAACCTACAAGACAAAATAAAATAAGAAGAAATGATATGCATATATGGACACAAAAAAAAAATGTAAGCATAATGATTGCAATCAAGACCAATGAATCATTCCTAGTTCATGTCTAAGAAAAGAGAATATTTCTTCAGCTAGAGCTTTGGTGAAGATATCAGCAATTTGATCTTCAGTACTAACAAAAGAAAGTTCAATATCTCCTTTCACGACATTATCTCTGAAAAAATGATGTTGTATGTCTATATGTTTGGTCCTAGAATTTCTAGCAATATTTATAGCACTAGTATTATCACACAGTAAAGGGATTTTGTCAAGAATTATACCATGGTCGATCAATTGTTGCTTCATCCATAACATATGTGAATAACAAAGCCCAATTGCCATGTATTTTCCCTCAGCTATTGATTGAGCTACTGCATTCTGCTTCTTCGATTACCAACGGATTAATGCACCTCCAAGGAATTGACATCCTCCACTAATGCTTTTGCAATCAAGTGAACAACCAGCATAGTCAGAATCAGTATATGAAAACTAGTTCAAAAGAACTAGTTATGCTAAACCATAGACCAACATTCACAGTATTAATCAAATATCTAAAGATTCTTTTAACAGTAGTCAAGTGTGATTCTTTAGGACAAACTTGAAATCTAGCATAGACATATACAGATAACAAGATATCAGGCCTACTTGTTGTCGAATATAAAAGAGATCCAATCATCCCTTTATACAATTTCTCATAAACTGGTTTAACTTTTTCATCCAAAACTAGTTCGATGGCTGGACTCATAGGAATTGAGGTACCTTTTGCGTTATCCATACCAAACCTATTGAGAAGTATTCGAGTATATTTGGATTGATTGATGAAAATGTCATTAGCAGTATGCTTCACTTGTAGTCCAAGGAAAAAGTTAAGCTCTCCTAACATGCTCATCTCAAATTCACTTTTCATTAGCTTTTCAAAATCTTTACAAAGCACATCATCATTAGAACCGAAAATTATATCATCAACATAAATATGTACAATGATAATATGATGAGAAACATTTTTGGTGAACAAGGTTGTATATACTTTTCCTCTTGAGAAGCCATTTCCTATAAGAAACTCACTAAGTCTATCATGCCAAGCTCTTGGAGCTTGTTTAAGACCAAAGAGAGCCTTAGAAAGCTTATACACATGATTGGGAAAATCCAAATTTTCAAAACCAGGGGGCTACTTGACATAAACTTCTTCATTAATGAAGCCATTCAAAAATGCACTTTTCACATCCATTTGAAAGATCTTAAAATTCTTGAAACAACCAAATGCAAGAAACATTCTTATTGCTTCTAATCTAGCTACAAAAGCAAAGGTTTCCTCAAAGTCAATACCTTCTTGCTGAATGAAGCCTTGTGCCACCAGTCGTGCTTTGTTTCTTACAATCTTGCCATCTTCATCTAGTTTATTCCTAAATACCCATCTTGTACCAATAACATAATGGTCATTTGGATAAGGAACTGGATCCCAGACTTTTTTTTTTATTTTTTTTATTTTTATTTTTTTTTTCTGAAAAACTAGTTTAGCTCTTCTTGCATAGCCATGATCCAAGCCTCATCTTTTAAGGCTTCATTGATGTTTGAAGGCTTAACAAAAGATAGAAAGGCTAGATTGACATGCTTGTCCCAGAGTGAAGCTCTAGTGCTGATTCCTCTATTTAAATCTCCAATAACTTTTTCAACTGGATGATTTTTAGAGGTTTTGGTTTCTCTTTGAAGTAAATCTCTTGCATTTTTTTGTGGAGCTTCTTCCTGAATTGGTTCTGATAGAACTGGTTCTGGTACAAGCTCCCTGCTACTTTCTGCTCTAACAAGAATTCTGAGATTATCCTACAATAATTCTGNTGAAAAACTAGTTTAGCTCTTCTTGCATAGCCATGATCCAAGCCTCATCTTTTAAGGCTTCATTGATGTTTGAAGGCTTAACAAAAGATAGAAAGGCTAGATTGACATGCTTGTCCCAGAGTGAAGCTCTAGTGCTGATTCCTCTATTTAAATCTCCAATAACTTTTTCAACTGGATGATTTTTAGAGGTTTTAGTTTCTCTTTGAAGTAAATCTCTTGCATTTTTTTGTGGAGCTTCTTCCTAAATTGGTTCTGATAGAACTGGTTCTGGTACAAGCTCCCTGCTACTTTCTGCTCTAACAAGAATTTTGAGATTATCCTACAATAATTCTGGTTCTTCAAGAGCATTTGTGCTCAAGAGGGGGTTAGACTCATCAAAGACAACATACATAGATTCTTCTACAATCAAAGTTCTTTTATTGAACACCCTATATGCTTTGCTAGACAAAGAATATCCCAAAAATAGGCCCTTGTCGGATTTGGAATAAGACTTTTCTAGATGGTCTTTTCCATTATTCAACACAAAACATTTACATCCAAATGCATGAAAGTAGCTTATGTTGGGCTCTCTCCTTTTCCATAGCTCATATGGGGTTTTCTTTAAAATGTGTCTTATCAAGCACCTATTCAGAATATAATATGCTATGTTTACAGCTTCAGCCCAAAAATATTTTGGCAAGTCATTTTCATATAACATTGTTCTACCCATCTCAACTTGAATCCTATTTTTCCTCTCAACAACACCATTTTGTTTAGGGGTTCTAGGACAATAGAAATTATGGTGAATTCCTAAATGTTTACATTCTTTTTTTTTAAATACTTATTTTCAAACTCTCCACCATGATCACTCCTAATTGAGGTGATTGAAAAACCCTTTTCATTTTGAACCTTTTTGCTACATTTTTCAAAGATAGTAAAAGTATAATCTTTATGAGCTAGAAAGAAAACCCAAGTAAACCTTGAATAATCATCTACAATGACTAAACCATATTTCTTGCCATTTAAAATTAATGTGGGAGCTGGTCCAAATAAATCCATATATAGTAGTTGAAGTGACCTAGAGGTTGACAAGGCTTTCTTAGAATTAAAAGAGGATTTGGTTTGTTTGCCCCGCTGACATGCAATACAAATCTTATCCTTTTTGAAAACTAGTTTAGGTAAACCCGAAACTAGTTCTTTCTTTGAAAGCTTGACAATCAACTTCAGATTAGCATGGCCAAGTCTCTTATGCCACAACCAAGAACAACTAATTTAGGAAGCAAAACATGTTTCATTTTTAAATCCAAGGATTCTTTGGACACATTATACACACTAGAGCTTCTTTGGCCAACAAAGAGAATATCATCAGAATTTCTATCATGAATGATGCAATGAGAAGCTTCAAAGATGATCCTATGACCTCTATCACACAATTGACTGATGCTTAACAAATTATACATTAAGTCTTTTACAAAATACGCATTGTCAATGAAAAGAGAAGGAGTTATGCTGATTTTACCTATTCCTACTATTCTACCATTGCTATTATCACCAAAAGTAACTGCTCCCAAGTCCTCCATGTCAATGGAAATGAAGTTTGAGTAGCCTCTTGTCATGTGCCTAGAGCAGCCACTATCAAGATACCAACAATCACTTTTGACTCACATTTCCTTTGCAATATTGCAAGAAGCAATGTTCTCATATTCTTTTGCAGATACAGCACACACAATATTGTACCAAGCTTTAGAATTGAGAGTGAATCTGAGCTTATCTTCAGTAGTGAATTCATGTTCTTCTTTTAGAACAGCAGCTCCATTCACCATTTTAATGGGTGGTATGAGACCATTTCTAATAATCTACCAAACTTCATAATCAATTGACTCAAGATACATTTCTATGCAATGCTTCCAGTAAGGATAATTTTCTCCATTGAAGAATGGTGGTTTGTGAGATGAATGAGATTCATTCTAGTTGTTCATGGTACCTGTAACACAATAATTTAGATATTTAGCTCTTGGTTAGTTAAACTAGCAAAGAAAAAATGAGCACTGATACCAATTGAGAGTTACAAGAAATACTCTTAGAGAGGGGTGAATGAGAGTTTTCAAAAAATTTAAGCTAATTTGATTTTAAACAAAACTTGTTCAAATATCTAAACAACATGAGAACTAGTTCTGGAGTATATGAACTAGCGCTGTAACAGAATAGATGAAAACATGAAATTCAAATATAGTTTAATCAGTGAATAACAAAATTAGAGCAACCCAAAAAATCACATTAATTCATCATAAGAAAAACTGAACTTCAAATATGCATATGGAATCAGAAATAAGAGAGATAAGTAAGGAATATCTTAGCCAAGAATTTATAGTGGTTTAGCACTAAGGCCTACATCCACTTCTCCCAATGCTTAGGGTTCCACTAAATCGAGTTTAATTTTTCGAAGCTTTTACAACCATGGTTTCTCTCCAAAGCTCTCCGAGAACTTTCTCCCTCTAGCACAACCACTAGAAGTAACTCATAGATTTCTCACTGAAATCTGAAGGATAAAACAATCAAATAAGAATCAAGCTCCGTTAACATTTTCTCTCTCTCTCTCTCGGCGAAGATTTCTACAAATAACAGTACATAAGGAAGAGGAAGCATAGTATAGAAAATTTCTTGAAAGAGAAGAACAAATCTCTCTATCTAAGTCTAACTCTCTGTCTCTCTTTCTATTTTTCTACTTTTTTTTAGGTCTTGAGATCTCTTTCTTAAGGGGAATAGCACCATCATGTGAAGTACAATAGCAACCACTGATTTAGGGACATGTGTCACACTAAGATTAAAATAAATTCCACTAACCATTTCTTTTGTCTTGAAGTGACAAAATAAATAATTTTTACTAACATGAAAAGTGGATCGACAATGGCTCCCAATATGAGAAAGTTTTCTTCACAAGCTGAGGTGACTTTCTAACATGCTTAGAATAAGTTCACACATATTTAGGTCTTCACACGGCTAGATCCATGTCAGCATCGTTGAATATTTAGCTTTAGAAGAATGAGATAACTATTTCAAGAACTAGTTCTTGCATAGAAGCCAAACCAATTCTCAACTTTCCTTGCAAACATGTTCAAAGAGAAAAAACACTAAACCAAAACACATGTTAGAAGAATTAAAGTCATTCATTATCATCAAAAAGAAGTTTAGAGAATTGTAGAGCTAACACAAAGAAATGGGATTGCTGCCAAAGTAAGCTATATCAGCCCCTATGGACCAGTGATTAGTAAAGTCTCCTGCCCAGTCCACGTCACAATAAGCAATAAGAGAAAGTGACTTGCCATGTTGAAGATGGATGCCAAAGGTGAGTGTGGACTTGAGGTATCGAAGTAGGCGCTTGAGAGCTGACAAGTGATCGCCTGTAGGGCCGTGCAAGTGATCGTCTATAAAGGCCTGCATGTGCTAGGCAAGTTTATTTATAGTGAAGGCAATGTCTGGCTTGGTTAAGGAAAGGTATTGCAGAGAGCCAACCAACTTGCAAAATGTAGTGGCCTCGGTAGAGGAAGATTCGCTGGAAAATTTCAATGACGGGGCCTATATGGCTCGAGTACGATAGGATGGGTTCCAAGTAAAGAAGAGGAGTAAGAGAGAGAGAACAATTACCTTGGTCCTGACCTTGAGAGCGCGCAAGCAATACTAGAGGAGGGCCAAGTTCGGTTGCTGGGATAGGAGAGCTAGCTACAATTGCTGGAAAATAAGGCTCCATATGAAGGGTGTAACTGAGAGATAGGTGGGGTAGGATTTAAATTTGGAAAGGGCATAGGGTTGGTGCAAGACGTTGGGGATGAGAACCGGATAAGAGTTGAGGCTGGTGAAGAATTTGAATTTAATTGTGAGGGAAGAGTGGGAGCAAAACTAGGAGAAGAGGTTGTGATGGGCTAGGACTGTGAGGGATGGTATTGAGCAGTTGGTTCAAAAGAAATAAGGTCATATGGGGCTAAAACTGAGGGAAGTGGAGAAAGAGTTGATATTGAATAGGATTGTTGTAAATTTAAATAGGGAAATTGATTTTCTACAAAATTAACATGTCTAGAAAAATAATATTTGTGACTCTTGTAGTCAAAGCAAATAAAAGCACTATGTGTAAGGGAATAACAAAGAAAAATGCAATGGGTAGACCGAGGTTGAACTTTGTGGGATGTGTAGGGTTTAAGCCATGGAAAACAAAGGAAACCAAAGGTGCAGAGTTTGAGGTAATTGTTGACACCCAAATTTGTACATGTGTTAGTTTTGGGGATGGTCTTTGGAACCATATTTTTATGTGCTTAATTGAAACATTTAAATACTACAAAATAAAGCAGATATAGCTAAAAATGCTGAAATGCTAACAAAAATCATAAAACATAAATAAATTAAAGAATATAAAATACAAAAAAAATTATTATGATAATAAATAAAAAAATGAAAAAAAGCAAAGAAAAAATGAGTGCTCTGTGAGGCCACACGTAAGGCAGCAACCCCCGTTTGTTGTTCACCAGTCCAACCACGCTTCAAACCATGCCTCTTGTAGCTTGAAAGCAGGAAATCATCATCTCATATCAGTGCAAACATATGTCTATAAAAAGAGACACATGCAAGAGGAAAAGAAACGGATACACAGAGTAGAGGGATATAGAGGTAGAGGAAGAACGCTGAAAATTTGAATAGCAACAACCAAAGTCAGGTACCAATACTATCTTTTTTTTTTCGTTCCTTTTTATTTGTGTTAAATTTCCATTTCTGTTAAACCCACACGCAGCACCCACAACTGTCTTTTGTAACATTCTTATTCCAATTTCCCCATCATTTTAAAATAAATGGAGACCTAAAAGAAATTATCTTAAAATCAAACAAAACCACCACAGTAGCAGAGGGAGGACCAATGTTCAATCACTCAAAAAGAAAATCAATGTCACTGAGGCCACCCCCAAAATCCACCATTTTTTATAGAATGGAACTTAGAAATTTTTAGGTGCATGCATAGAATCAGAAAAGAAACAATGGAAGCCAAATTAAAAGGGAGAAACCGAATTAAAGGAAGAAATTGAGTTAGAAAGAAAAGGCCATTTTTAGAGAGAGAAACTCCCTTTTAGAGAGAGAAGCTGAATTCAAAGAGGGAGATAGAGATTTTGGAAGAAAAAGTAAAATAGAGAGAAAGATCCTCACCTTAGCACACTTATTAAGTGGGAAAGAACCAATCTTTGAGCTCCAAACCATGAGAAGAAAACTATTTTTTCCCCTGCGTTTTTTCTCCCTTGCTGCATTTTTTGTTGCTCCCTGTTAAGTCTTCCTTTCTTTCCATCGTCCATCATTTGCTGAAGTTTGCTTTAAATTTTTGTCCTATAGTCTATTTGGTCTAGTCAAGGCTTTTAGGAGGGATTTGATCCAATGCTTCTCACTTATTTCATTGCTATGAGGCCTTTTCTTGTTTCACTTGTTGGCTTGGATACGGATTGGGCTCATTTGTCCAATTGGATTCACTTTTTTATTGCTTTAGTGCTTTATATTTATATATTGGAATAAAGCCTTTTCTTTGACAAAGCTGATTCTCTGGCATTCGGTTTTGGCCATCTAGTGGCCTCTTATTTTTTTTATTTCCTTTACTTGCTGGTCCGAATTAGGGAGGGGGCATTATGTGTTTTATTTTCTTTATTTTTTTGCATAGGTTTATGCATTTGTTTCTTTTAATTGGATTGGACTTTATTTTTATTTTGGGGTTAAGTTTATCTTTTATTTAAGAGCTATATTATTTAATGTATTTAGTTTTAGCTTTCTTTTGGACTCATTTATTTAGGACTCATGTTTCATTTTTGGCCATTCTAATTTATTTATTTTATAGTTTTATTTTGTTCTTTGCATATTGTTATTATTATGTTTATATTTATTTATTTATTTTTTAAAATACTAATTTATTTTATCTTATTTATTGTACATAAGTTATGCATTTGGTATTGTACATAATTATTTTTCCTATTAAAGTCCAATGACGGATTAAGTTAGAGAATAATTGTGTTGACAATTGTTTTCTAATATTCTTGAGGTGAGGGATAATTTTCTTGGTTATGCCAAATGTACTAGTGTGGCCAATAAAATTCCCAATATCGCTTTATCTTCTTAATTAATATTTTTCTAACATTTATTTGCTGCATTGTGATATATCTCATTACATTTCGTCATTATTATTTTTTACCTATGCTAGATTGAGACTACCGACGAGGGAATAATCAAAATTAGCTATAATGATAGCGATATTTTGACATTCCGGAGGTAAAGGGGTTTCTCTAGTTTTACCAGAGGTATTGGCGGGGCTTGAGGTTAACTCCTGAGAAAAATCCTTTCTATGCATAATTCTCCCAAAAGTCTTATCTATGCATAATATCATGCTTTTATTTACCTTAAAATGTGGATTAAGGTACTGACGATGGAATAATTGAGGATAGTTGTAATGACAGCGACTCTTTAACATTTTGGAGGTGAGGAGTGTCCCTTTGGCCTTTCCAGATGTACTGGTGGGCTAAAGAAAGACCTTCAATAAAAAATCTTTTTTTCCACAAATCTTAAATTTATTTTCTAACATTTATAATAAATTGCATTTCATACATTTTCTAGTTATCACTCATAAGTGTTAAAACTTGCTTATGATATAATAGATTGGGAGAAGATTGTAATGACAATCATGAACTCTACCTAATAGTCTTGAGGCATATTTTTAGGTTTCGCCAGAAGGACTGGCAGGACTTAACAAAGTATTGCTTTATTTAAAACACAATGTTAGGACCAATTTAATTCGCTTTAAGAGATAACAAAAGATTAAATAGGTAACCATTCTAAGAACTGATGTTGTAGGGTACTAATACCTTCCCTACACGTAATCAACCCCCGAATCCAAACTCTGAACGTAGACCAAATCTTTTAGGTGTCCAATCGCACCATTTCATTTGTTTAAAAATGGAATAAAATGATTGGTGGCAACTCCATTCTTTTGCATCATATTATGCATCCTTATACTTTTTATTTTTCTCGTGGGGGGGTTTCGCCGCTCCGCTTCGCGCTCCCGAAAAGGGACGTTGCGACAGTAATTAGGGTGGCATTGAAAGAGAAGGAAGAAGGGAGTGTTGTGGTTGAGGCTAAGTGTGGGCATTCAGTTGATAAGCTATGCAGCTGTGGTTATTGTATAGGACCAGAATGTTGGTGGCAAAGAGGCTTGATGAATGAGGTATCTAGTGGTTTCCACAAGATGTTGATGCTTCCGTTCAGAAAGCCCATTGTGTTCAGGGGTATAAGGTGGGGTAGTAAGATGTGAAATGCCATTGGAGCGAAGATAAGGATGAAAAGCAACATATTCTCCTCCAATACCAATGTACAATGTTTTAATTTTGGAATTAAAGGCTTTTTCAACTAATGCATGAAATGTTGGAAAAATGGAAAAGACATATGACTTGCGTTTCATTGGATAGAGCCACACATATTTAGAGAAATGATCTATAAAAAAAACATAGAAACGATAGCCATCAATTGATTGAATGGGACCAAGTCCCCAAACATCATAATACACAATGTCCAAGACTCCTGAACTAGATAAACTAGATCGAGTAAAAGGTTGTTTGTGACTTTTATTTGCCAAACAATTAACACAAGAAGGGAAAAACACTTTAGACACAGGGAGCATATGGTGATGTAAAATGCGTTGGAGAGTTGGTGGGGTAGGATGGCCTAGGCATTGGTGCCAACAGTGAGGGAATAGTGTGAGGGTGGTGGCATCGGCAAGTGGTTTGGTGACAACAATAGTGAGTTTGTAGACAAGATTGTCATTTAGCCCTTGCACCAGTATTTGCCCCTTTCTCAAAGCCTTGACCTAAAAACAATGAGAGAAAAATTCCACATAAACATTATTTTGATGGCAAAGTTGAGATAGATATGAGATTAGTGTTAATAGAGGGAACATGTAGGACATGAGATAACTTTAAAGAAGAAGGCAAAGAAAGTGAATTAGTGTAGGTGATGGCAAGGTGGCTGCCATCTGCAATAGTGAGATGATCAGGTCCGTCATATTCAAATGACACAGAGAGATTTCTAAAGTCATTTGTAATGTGATGGGTAGCTCCAAAGTCAATGAGCCAGTGAGATTTGGATTGACCAATGGTGGCAGCCACATGAGCAGAGGGAGCAACATTGGGATTGTTTGCTATTTTGTAGCAATACTTGGCTGTGTGGCCCTTGCAGTTACAATATTGGCACATCACTAGAGATTGGTGCTTACTTGGTGCATCGTGATTATGAGATGCAGCGTTTGAGTGCTGCTGATTAGTGTGGCTAGTAGAACGATGTGGTCGAGTGCAGTACTGAGAATAAGGGCGCCTGACATGGTGAGCTGAGAGAAGAACATCAAGAGGTTTGTCTTCCTTTTTCAAGTAAGACTCATAATAAGTGAAAGTGTCAGAACAACTCATCAAAGAAGATGGCTGTCTCTCGCACCCTTAGAGTAGCAGCAATTTCCTTGAAAGCAGGCTTGAGACGCTAAGGCAATGAAGGACAATGTCAATCTCATCCAATGGGCGGCCAATGACGGTGAGTTCATCGGAGATACTCCCGACATTCCAAAGATACTCAGAGACAATGGAAGTGTCTTTCATGAGACTAGAGAGGCGTTCCTTTAGGGTCATAATATAGGACCTCGGGCGATTGGCAAAGGCTCTGCGAAGCTGTTCCCAAGCTCACCATAAAAAGAACTACCTCCTTAAGATAGCCTTTCTATTTTGGTATCTGAAAGTTTAGGGTGAGAGAAGTCTACCCCATTCTATGACAAGGACATGTCATAGGCCTTATATGCTAGTAGCAAAAATTAAACTTAAATCTTACAAGGGAAGTGCTTCCTTAAAATAGTTTTAGCAGCTCACCACCAATGAGATGACCAAGGAGAATGGTATATAATAACGTAAAAAAAATCAATTTAAGTAATCTTTACTTGTTTATAAATTGTTGTATTAATTTGGTAATTTATATCTATCATTTCTGATATTCAGCTATATAAATGGATGGGAAACAACAACTGATGGGGAAGTTGAAGAAACATGGCATGAGTCTTCGGGTAAACTGAGCAAAGAAGTATCACTACACATTCCAATTTTCTGTACATAAATAATATAATATAAATCTTCAGATTATTGTATGAAAACTAAAAATGAAAGGAATACAACATCAATTGCAATTATTCATGTTTAACAAAAGAAACAATTTAGTAAACCTAAATATACATTGGCATTGTTTCTGATTTGGTAGATTAAATTCATATGAAATAGCACTTGCTAGCTCCAACACCTTTAGATTGGTTCAAATCTAGAACCGTCTTCAAGCTATTTAAATATCTTATCACTGGATTATACCTAATTAACTATTTTTTACTATAAATTGAAGCAACTGACTAGTGTCTTCTTTAATCTAAATTTCTTCTTATTTCTTGCATTTGAGTTGTATATAATCGTGAAACAACAACCTTTGCAGTATCGAAAAAAGGTAATATTTGTGAAAACGGAATACTTCTATTGTTTTATATTCTATGTATTTATACACATAAAAGATAATCAACAAATTACAAAATAATTAAAGAATGAAAATCCTAGTTCTAGTATATCTAGTATAACAAGAATTTGAAATTTAAACTATTATCTAGAAACCCTAGATAGGTTCTCTATTATGCCCCACAAGATGGTGGACCCATCAAGGACACCAATGTTGTCTCGAAGATTACAGAAGGTAGATGTGGGCAGCGGCTTGGTAAGGATGTCTGCAAGTTGGTCTTTGGTGGATACATGAGACACACATAACTGGTTGGTTTGGACCTTTTCCCTGACAAAGTGATAGTCCAATGCAGTATGTTTCATTTTGGGTTAGCACAAATATAAGTCACTTGTATGTTGTCACAAAAAATGATAGGCAGCTGTGGGAGGGTGATACCAAGCTCTTTGAGTAAATTAGTGGGCCAAGCAAGCTCAACTGTAGTGGAGGCTACAGAGTGGTATTCAGCCTCTATGCTAGACCGAGCCATACTTCTCTGCTTCTCGGACGACCAAGACAATGCATTTGAACCCATGACCACAAGGTAAGCAGAGGTTGATGAAGTGCGGTCATTAGGATTACTTGCCCAATCGGCATCCAAATAGGCATAGAGTTTGAGAGGCAGTTACCTTTGACTTGAAAGCCAAAGTGTATTATATATGGACTTGAGATAGCGTAAGACATGCTTTAGGGCTGTGAGATGGGTCACAGATGGCTTATGCATGAATTGGGACAGCATTTTCACTGCATAGACAATATAAAGCCTAGCCAGAGAGAGATATTAAAGTGCACCAATTAAACTTCTATATTCAGTGGGATCTGTGGATGGTGTGCCATCATTGAGAGACAGTGAGACAGGTATAGACATAGGTGTAGAGATCCCTTTAGTGCCACACATATTTGATTTTTCTAACAAATCATGGAAGTGTTTGTGTTGGGATAGAAAGGGACCCGTTGGTTGAGGAAGAAATTCCACACCAAGGAAATCTGATGAAGTGTCGAGGTCTTTAAGAGAGAAACGTAAGGCAAGTTTCTTGCAAAAATGTGACAAAAAAACTGGCAGTGTTTCTTGTTGGTAATAAGTCATCCATATATATGAGAAAGTAAGCAATGATACATTCTTTATTGTAAATGAATAGAGACCCATCTGACAGGGAGTTTACAAACCCACAAGAAATAAAAAAAACTGGGCAAACTCATGGTACCAAGCACGTGGTGCTTGCTTAAGGCCACAAATGTTCTTATGCAACTTGCATACACGAGAAGCAAGAGAGGGATCAACGTGGCTAGGGGGTTGTGCCATGTATACTTCATCTTGAGTGTGCCTTGAAGAAAGACATTGTTAACATCCATATGCTTTAAGGACCATTGGTAATGGAGAGCAATGGAAAGGACAGCCTTTATGGATTGGAGTTTGACAACAGGGCTAAAGGTCTCTTTGTAGTCAAGGCTAAGGCATTGGGCCCCTTAGCAACTACCCTAGCTTTGTTTCTATCAATGGAGCCATTTGGTTTTCTCTTAACCCTATAAACCCATTTGCAGCCAAAGATGTTGGCATTGGAGAGGGGCCCCGCCGGGGGGGGGGGGGGGNGGGGCAAGGGACCATGTGCCATTACTAAGTACGGGCATCAAACTCAATGGACATGGTTGTGTGCCAATCTGGAGAGGTTAGGGCTTAGGTGAGACAAGTTGGTTCTAAGGTAGGGGTAAGAGGATATTTAGTGGCTTGGAAATTGAATAAATTCTTAGGTTTGAATATGTTATTTTGAGATCAGGTAATGATTTTCTTGGTGGGTGGTGAGGGTAAAACAACAAGAGAGGGAGAGGAAGGAGGGGTGGGGTCTGAAACAAAGGAAGGATGCGGATTAGGGTTAGGGTTTGAGTTATGAGGTAAGGAGGATTGTAAGTTATTGAAAGGTTGAGGAGAATGAGAGTGTATATTCGGTTGGACTATGGTGGAAGGTAAGGTGAAAGTTGAAAAAACTACTCCTAGATGGGGGTGAATATGGGGTCTGAAACAAAGGAAGGATGCGGATTAGGGTTAGGGTTTGAGTTATGAGGTAAGGAGGATTGTAAGTTATTGAAAGGTTGAGGAGAATGAGAGTGTATATTCGGTTGGACTATGGTGGAAGGTAAGGTGAAAGTTGAAAAAACTACTCCTAGATGGGGGTGAATATGAGTTTTAAAACTTTTAAGACCAAATCAGAATTTAGTTCATTATAAGAACTAGTTTTGTACCTAAGAACTAGTTTTCCTATGAAAACAGAGAAAAAGACAAAATATAAAAACTGATTAAAACTCATAAACCCAATCAAAAACCTTCAGAATATCATGCTTTCATTCAATAGAAACATACAGAGATATCATAGATGCAAATATGCTAAGAATTAAAGAAGATAGGGAGAAGAAATTTGACGCCGGATTTTATAGTGGTTCGGCAAAATTGGCTATGTCCACTCCTCTCAATTTCTTGAGGTTCCATTAAAATCCGACTTTAGTTGTCCAAGCTTCTCTAAGCTTTACATCCATGGTTTTCTTCAAGCTCACCAAGAACTTATCCCTTCCAACAAAGATGTAGGAAGATGCTCACCCAGATTTCTCCCTAGAAATCTGAATACAAAGCCCTTTTATCCTAAATTAATCCCCAATAAAAGCACTCTCTCAATAAAGAAGAGATTTACTGTTAACATACTTGAGAAAGAAGGAGAGAAAAATTAAAGTACAGAGTATTCAAAGAATAAGCATTCTTCTTTCTACTCGGACTCTCTCTCTCACCCTCTTTCTTACTCTTTTGATGTTATCTTGAAAATACTCTTTAAAGGAAAACGCTCCCACGTGAAGACCTCGGGTAACAGCCCTTGCTAGGATAGCTGTCAACAGCAGCATGCAAGGAAATCTCACTTGCATTATCTCCCATCTTTTCAGAGATAAAGAATTCTTACTTTATTCCTTAAAATGTGGATCTCCTCAATGAAACCTTTATGAGGAAATTTCCTCATTTTGCATAGGAAACTTCCTAACAAAGATAAATATTCTTGAGTCTTCTGGATTCAACAAAGGTCCTTGTCTACATTAGGAAATACTTGACAGATAGCAACTGATAGAACAAGCTCTCTTTTGCCAAAACCAGTTCGTGAAACACAAAATTGGTTCACAAGACTTCTCACTAACCTATTCTAAAAATAGATACTAAAAGACAAAGCACAAGGTTAGTCAAAACATGGTCATTTGTTATCATCAAAACTAGATTAGAGAGTTATGGGGCCAACATAAGGGTAAGACAATTTCAAGATATGGTGAGGAAGAGGTTGTTTGTGGTTGGATAGTGTTTAAATTTGAAGGTGGTGGAGATAATGTTTAAGAACTATCTATGGGTAAGATAATTTCAAGACGAGGTGTGGGAGCATTGTGATTAGATTGGATAGTGTTTGAATTTAAAAGGGATGGAGATAATAAGGATGAATTATCTTAAGGTAAGACAATTTCAAGATGAGGAGAAGGAGAGGTGGGATTCGGTTGGGAAGTGTGTAAGGTGAGGGACTTGGAGATTAGGGTGATGGTGGGGGAGAGTTAGAGTTTAATTGATTTTGAGATGAGGGTGAGGATGTAGAGACAGAGGTTGGTTGGGAAGATGTGTTATGTAAAATTCACACGCAAGTGTATGTATCATAAATAAGTAATATAATGATGAATAGAGTATCGTCCCACAGGATTATGGCTACTAAGAACCAAAATTAAGTCTATCCTAATTTTATATAGGCAATGAAAATCAAATATGAAGCAGTAATCACAGATAAAGATTTCAATGAGAAAGATTTAAGGTTTATGATTTCACCATAACTATTCCAGGTTTTCTTCCTTAAATCCTTAATCTAGATTTATCTTTCTAATTGCTAGCCGAGATTCCCTAACTTATTCATTAGCCTATCCCAAGGTCTAATAAAAATATTCCCAAGTTATGAATCTACTATATTCCTATGTGAATTTTGAATAACTAAAAAATCCATTCAATTCTATAGATCTCTTTAATTGACTACACATGCCATAGAGGTATATTTATATCTTACATGCAACCTATGGTATCTATCCTAATAAACTAGACACACATATCTCCTTCTGGTCTTATTGTGATTAACCTAACAACTAATTGGTGATCAGAAAATTAGAAGCATTAAGAACAGAGACAAATACTCAAGTAGAAATGATAAATCATAGATTACATCTATAAGAAATAACAACAATTCATAGTTAGGCTACATCTTAACCCTAGAAAGAAAATTAGTTCATGGCTACACAGGATTCTCAACATCCTCACCATGGTGTTCTATGGTGGGAGGAGGACAAGGGGTTAAGCTAGTGATATAACCGACAAGCCCATACCCAATCAGCATAGACTTTATTTGTTTTGCCCTAGAAACAAAGTTGTTGCTAGTGAGCTTGATAACTAAGTTAGAAGCGTTAATGGTGATGAGGTCATTTGAAGCAGTGGCTGATTGAAAGGGAATGGAATAAATGATGGAAGAGTTGGCAATTTTTGTGAGGAAAAATGAAGAAGAGAAAAAAAAAATTGTTCAATGGAGGTGACTGGTGAGAGCACTTTTATAGCTTTGATACCATATAGAAGTAAACACAAATACGGGAAAGCAAACTTAATTGTATTCAGTGACTTGATATCAATATATACAGGATTCTGTTGGTAACAAATAAAAGAATATTCTTAGTATTATCCTATGTTTAAATACAAAACTTTGAATGTGAGCTACGGATAAGAGATATATATACACAGGGATTCTAACTGAAATTAGTTGCATAGAGAGCATGTGATTGTCATGTGGATAATACTCCTTTACATGTTACTGATGAGAGGTTGGCGGTTGAAGAGGAGACATCCGAGGAATACGAAGACAAAGAGGAGACATTAATTAGAGGAGTCCCAAGACGAAGATGGGATGATACCGGGGCTGGCAAGTGATACCGTAGTGGAGGCTACAAATAAGAGGGTGAGAATAAAAGGTGAATATGAAGAGGTGGTTCTGAAGCAAAGAGAAGGCCAATGTGTCTTAATGATGACGAGATCATTTGCCCTATTTGTATGTTAGTTCCTGATGGAAATGAAGAAGGAAGATTATTATGTGAGGCTCATTATGATGAGGATTAGGGTTTTGGATGTAGCTTTTGTGAGTTGATTAACCATTAATCTCATGTAGGCTTGTATTAGAAAAGGCAGCGGAGAAACACCTAAGTTCTGCCTCTCCTAGTAGTTCTTTTGTGAGATCGTTTTTCTTTAACAAATCAATAAGATTATGATTTTCTTCATTTGATATACTTTGATATTTCTTAATATCTTATATATATAGAAAAAAATTTCATACTTGTTATTATACACGCCAAAATTGACCATTTACATGGTTTCAATGGCATTTTTTTTGGTTTGGGGGGAGGGAAGCAGGCGAGAAGGATATATTATGTTATATAATCATATTTACATACTGACAATTTTATGAGAAATTGTTTGATTTTAACTTTTAATTCTTTACTGGTGCAAGATAGCAAAGGAGGAACTGTAGGAAAGAGTTCCATCCCACCCTTTACATCTCTTGAAGCCTAGGCTGCACACACCTGCATGTCGAAGTGTTACAATATTCCTTGCTATCTTGCAATCACTTTTCAATGTTATTTTGGGTTTTCACTTCAGGCCCAAACAGGCACTTACTCATTCTTCTTCTTCGTTTTTTTGTTTGTTTGTGAAACAACTTATTCATTGTACATATCCATGCCTTTACGATCCTTTCATTTTTCTTTTGGCCATATCCTTGAGTAGTAAGCTCTTCCTCTTCCAGAAATACAACCGTGTCTTTTGAATATTTGTGAATATATGTAGTTTAGTTCTGAAATGGTTTTACAAAATAAACTAACGAAGCTAATGACTTGTGTCTTTAGTGACACATCATCTGGTTATAAGAACCAGAGCCTTTAATGTGAAGGGTTCAAGATATCCCTCCACGTGCCTCATCTTCTTTCATAGTGTATTACAGTCCTACATAACAAAAAATTAATTGTGTTCATATTTATATTTGGACAGAACTAAGATATGTATAAATTCAGAGATTATTTACATATACAATGAGAAATTGCAAATAAAGAACAACAATGATAAACCTTACCACTAATGAATTGAAAATATCATGGGTATACCACCAAAATCACAAAGCTATAGCATCAAATATATATAGACTCCTCACAAAAGGAAAATCCATTGAAAAAATATTACCCACTATCTGATTGTTCTCCGGTAATCTCATTCTTCTAAAGCATCAAGTGCCACCAGGAGTTCCCCCAAACACTTCAGTAGTACTAGGCGCATAACCACTTTGATGTAATGAAGTGTTCAAGGGATCTCTAGACGGCACCTGAAATATATGTATGCTTTCTTAACTGCCTCAATCATATATGTTTAGCTGCTTGGTTACAAACCATAAGCTAACCTACTATATTTATAAGAATTTTCTGTTGTGTTATATGGCAGAGAAAAATCAGAGACTAGAGAAATGATTTTACATTACAGTATTCCAGATATTACATAAACAGAATCAGAGACTAAAGAATTTTTTGTAGTCTAGATAGAGTAACACAATATGTAGAAGCATTAGTTTCCCAATATGTAACCTCAAGTTAAGTTAGACCGACAAGTATATTGTTAGTTATATAGCCAGTGGCTTCACCCGAGTTTAAGAGGAAAAAAAAGTTTAATTGAGATTACTTAAATATCATATTGCCATTTGTATGTAGTTGTAAGTTGTGGTTGGAAGAATTATACTAATAGCATTACTCGACCGGAAAGTGGTCCTAGAAGAATGAGCTTAAAGCTAATAAAGACGACTTCCAATATTTGATTCCAGTATGAAAAAACTGGGGTCTCGGTTAAGTTGACAAAGATTGAAGGTGATGGATCAGTACTGCAGATGAAATGCAGAAAAGCTAAGGAGAGCTCATGGCCACCCACCTTAGTGTACATTATTCTTTTTCCATAATCTCTCCCATGATCATGACCAGATTCAATTGGGATAGCTTGTATACGTGGACTTACTGAATGTCAAAGGGATTTTCCATTGGTCCATCCCAAAGGCCACCTCATTGTTCATGAAGTTGTAGACTTTGATATAAATAGAATGTTTTCTTGAGGAATTCTTCATCACTAGAGCATAAAAGAAACATAGAGTGAATTAGGTCAGTGTCTCCTAGAGTTTCTCTGAGCACTTCACCGGGGCTCTGCTACTATCCTACTGAAGTGTTTGGGGGAACTCTTGGTGCCATCTGACTCTGTATTATTAATTACAAGCTAAGGTTAAGTAAGTAATCTCCAGTCTTTAGTATATTTATGTCTCTTGAATTAATTGCACTGGTCTTCCAACTGATTTTGAATCTTCTTTGGGTACATACATGATAGTATGACATTTTGGCTAAAACGTATGAATTTACGGTTTAAACTAAGAATTTTTTCGAATTAATTACCAAAAAATCTTACTACTAGTCCACACTTTGTCATTTACAAATTTTTTAAATTACAATGTGAAGCATCTTGTGTTTGAGTTTTATTAATTAAGATAATCTTTAATGTCTTGGCTTCCCAATTTTTGCCAGCAAAGAAGAGGTCATACTCTAAGATTTTCAATGTTGCAAGATTCATGGTGAAGAAAATAATGTTACAAGATTGATAATTGGAGTAGTTCACAAACTTGTAATGACTCTTTCATCGCATGCTGCTTCATTTTAACTTACTTTTGAGGAAGCAATTTGATTAAGTGTAATATTTTTTAAACCAAAACAGACTCATAAAATTAACTAGACATTTTTATTTTCAAAACCGATTGAGGCAATATTAAAAGTAAAAATTAGAAAATATTGCAACAGGTTTGCTGTTAGTTAATAAAACAACCAGAATCCCTTGAACCATAATTGTTTGCCCATCTGTACTCCATTCCAGTTCCCAAATGTTTGGAGAAGAATCTGGAAGGCAAAATAAAGAGCAACTCCTCACAACTGTTAAATCTAAAGTGTGCCTCCTAGAGCGAAGTTAAATACTGGTAACTTTGTTGGAGAAATATAACCTCTTTCATTCTTTTCTTCTTCTTAATGTGTTTTTTTATCAAAAGAAGAAATCGTTGCCTTGAAATTAAAAATAGGAAAATTTTAAGCACAGAATTTATAATGACCATATCACTAGCAGAGTTAGAAATTTTGGCTGAGGCCAGAGGTCAAAAGTTATAGTACAATTTTAGTAGCTTTCCTTTTAATGTAACTGAGCATGTAATGCTTAAGATATTTCATTTTACCACAAAACTTGAGTGTGGGCTTTAAGTGAATTATATAATTCAAAATCACTAAAAGAAAAATAATTTTCAAAGCTCAAAAACTCCAATAGATGGAAGAAAATAGAGAGAGAGAGAGAGAGAGATAATTAAGTATAAAAGAAGGAATGATAAAGAAGTGAAATGGAAAAAAAAATATNTGAAATGGAAAAAAAAAATATTTAATAATAATTAACCATAAAAATCTTTAAATTTGGTCAGAACTACTTGTTGATATAGATTGGCGGAAACTAATAATTTTTTGTTATTATAAATATAACAACCTCAATTTAAAACGTACTGATCAGTCATATTAATTAATTATTACATATAACCTTATAATTTATTATTTCTCATACAAAAATATTATTGTAATTACAACACTTTCTTAACTTGATTTACGTGTCATCGAGAATGAGAGGTTTTAGTAAATCACTTAAAAATTATATTCTCTTATTAATTTGTGGTCCAGAATATGAAAATATAAGTTACGTGTCATAGAGAATGAGTTTATGATGAAATAATTAATTTTGAAAAGAATTTGTAAAGAAAAAATTAATTTTTGAAGAAGTGAAACATGACAGCCCCAAGATACTCAGGGTTTTCTTGAATTAATTGATATATCAACTTCTTTCAATAAGAAAAGTATGATATAAAATTTACTTATATATCTTTCACAGTATTTTAATAAATTTGATATTCGATATGATACTATTATTTGTCATATGTGTAACTATTCTCAGAAAATTGAGATATATAGGTCCAATATATAGCCGTGTTGGATTCTGATATTGTTAATTAATAACAAAAGAATATTATTTTATTTTTCTTCTACAATAAGAAAAAAAACTATAAATATGATTCTGTGCAGTATAGAAAATTAAATAAGATGGAAAATCTTAATAATTCATTGATCAACCTTATACTTGAAGCTCGAATAATTCAATTACATCTGGATATTATAAATGTTGCCTCTAGTTTCGTTTGGGCAAAGCTACCATCAATAATAAGCAAAATGATAAATTAAACATATTTATTTTATTTGTGCGATTGACTAGGTATATGTGAAAAATCCAAGCCATATAACTTTACTCTAAGCTCTTGTAATAAAAGCATGTTATTACATCAATTAAGCTCTTTTGGTTGTTCAGACACCGATGAATAGTGCAAAGTTTGGAACAGTCCAATCATATAAAGGAAAATGCTTTGTATAGCACGGATAATAATCACTTGAGTATCGCCTACATTATGGTAGAGTATATCAGCTCCATGTTTTGAACTGGTGGTGATCATCAAAACAGGTCATCCAATTTTACAACTATATTCCTGGGCAAAATTATTGCTGGCTGGGTACTGTGTAGCATAAGTAGATGCCAAGCTCAATTGCCAGAAAAGAAAAGAAAAAAGAAGAAAGACTTTGTTGACACTGAAGCAGCTGTCTAATCTTAGAAGAGGACCTGCAATCATGAAATTTTGGATGTTAGTAGTATAACATAACTCTGCATTGGATTCCAATCTTTATTTGCATCAACAAATAAGAGTCACGCACTTCTGCCAAGTTGAGATCTCAAAGGAAGAAATAACTAGAGTAAAATCGAAGAGAATGTCTAATTGTAAACTAGTTAATTGCACAAGACATTAGTACATAACATTTAAGTTGTCAGATTAAAGTTTTAATCATGTCTTATTTAAATTTAAAGACACAAGTAATCATGCAGCGAAATAGTATATACATATATTAACTCAAAATAGAAACCCTAGGTATTTATATAACACCACCAACCAGTAGATATTAGCATTAGCCCCAAACAAACAGATATTATCAAATGCAACCAGGGGTTCCCCCAAACACTTCAGAGGGAATTATTTGAAACTCTCTCCCTGTTGAAGTGGTCGAGGGAACTCTAGTCTCTAGGTGACACCTGATGTGCCTTTTCTTTCTTTCTTTTTTTTTTTGTGGCTTCTGTTGCGCTGAGTGTTTTGGTATAAGTGGCTACTAGTTTAGCCAACTATTTATAATGAGTTGTTTGTTTGCATTCAGCTGCAAATTTTGCTTCTGTTCATGGGAGACTGGAATGCAAAAGCTTTAAGCAAATGAACCTAGACGTAACATTGGTGTATAGGGACTAGAAGATGAGAATATTTGTCATGACAGCAGATTTCGAGTGGCACATGCCATTCTGCCACCATGTTTTTATTCTGTGCAAAGCTATCCCTTTCCATAATACGGAATCTAGTACGTGAAAGTGTGTTAACTGAACTTTGATGTGGTGCAGGTGCAACTACAATGTTCTTTTCTACTGAGAAGCCAATTAGGCAACTTTTCCACCCTTAACTATTTTCTTCACTTCTTCTAGTCTTAATTAAGCTATTTGCTGAATGTTGTTAGGAGCTAGCAATTTTACTTTTGTAATTCAATTAAAGAATTAATCAAGAACATGTTTGGTGAAGTAAGAATGAGATGAAAATCGAAGAATTAGCATTGATAAGATATTCTAACAAAATAACATGTCTCTAAATAAACTTTTATATCAAGAACTCACGCTCCAAAGGTGAACTCTTAGTGTATTGGCTAAAATATGCTTCACTTACTGCTGGTTCATACACATTTATGAATTACTTAAGTTTTAACTTTTAGTACCATCTACTCCTCAAATATCCCAAGTAGAACTTGGGGTATAACAAATTAACAACGGAGATGTTGCAAACTAGAAGACATTATATGAGCAATTAGTTGGACTGCTTAAGACTGTCGGCTTTAGCCCGAGTGATCGCAGCCCATACTCTTAGATATAAGGTGAATTAAAGGCCACAAGATCTAACATCTGCATGACCCTTCCATAGCTTTTTCCTTTCCTCATAAAACTTCTCTCTTATATTATCAAAACAGAACTAGACTACTTAGGGCATGAAATACACTATAAGTTAATTTGTGGACACCTATTTATCATTATGAAATTTGGAATGAAAAAAGTCTAATATGCAAAATAGCTGAAAGGGTGAAGAGTGTAAACTTGAATGTGAGCTATTATTCGTACCTATGAAAATGACTGAATGGGAATTTTGAGAACGGATCTTATGTTAGCTTTTGATGGTTAGAGCAACAAGCCTTGTCCTCTATCACACACTACATTATGGGTCTCTCTCCCCTTCGTTTGAGCAAAGACCCTGATTCCTGACTAGGTTCAGAGTTATAAACACTCAAAAACAAAGATTTCTTCATGTCCACAAAAATTCCCTCTTTTTTTTCTTGAGGTATGAAATTCTCTACTACAAATATAGCACTTGCTGTGCATTCCTACAGAAGAAACCAGTCAACATGAATTAGTTGTTGGGTGTCTCTTGGAGTTCCTCTGAACGCTTCATATGGGGCTAGTTCTAATATCCAATTGAAATGATAGTCCTTCTTCATGTGAAGTGTTTGGGGGAACTCCCGGGGCCAACCAACATTGAAATAGCAAATATGAACTAAATTATAATCTAACCACTATTTACATTTCATTGATTTGCGTGAAGGTGAACCACACACAAGTCACATCGATGTATGTATTTTCTTTATCATGCTAGCTGTATATATGCCTTATTCATTCTGATTATGAACCTTTGCAAGTCACAGGCACCCATGAGGCAAATCATCATATCAGAGTAGTGGTCCTTTCCCACTGGTATGTTGTCAGCATTAAATCTTGGTTCATTGGACTAGTCCAAATATACCTTCACCTTGTTGATAGCGTGTCATTCCTTACCGCTTCTCTGATCTTGAGTGACGATAAAATGGCGCTGAGAATGCTGTTGGGATGTGGACTTATATAATCTTGACCTTCTTCCATGACCCTTTCTGATTTCTTTTGTTGGTGATCCATTACTCTCTGGTGCTTAGGCAAGGAGATCTTCTTTCTTCTTACCTCTTTCTTTTGGTCGCTGAAGGGTTCACCCATCTTTTCAATGAGGCTAAGAAGGAAGGAAGGCTTGAAAGGATGAAAATTGCCAGACACTGTCCAATGTTTTCCCTACAATTTGTTTCTAAATACTGAGTTGGGTTCCAACCCATCAATGGCATGGAGAACCATTTTAGTTGAACGTCTGGTGTTAAATGGAAGTTAAAAATGGCAGAATGGGTTCTGGTTAGGGACTGCATATTTTTGGTGATCCATGAGTTTAAAATGTTCAAGGCTTCTCTCTGTCTGAATCTCATGGTTTAAATAGTGACTAAATTTTTCTTAGTGAATTAATATGTCCAGTAACTAGATTATAGAGAACAAGGATTCAAATTGCAGGTGTTGTTGCATTGAATTGCGAGAAAATGGGCTAATAGAGGACTACAATTGGGGCCCCAATTGACCTTTATTTGAAATCCTACCTAAAAGTGAATTTAGAAGTTCTAGAGTTGCCAAAAAAATCAAACTAATTAAGTCATTTTGAACTTTAGAGCTTTTCTTTCTAAAGAAGATAATGCAAATTCAAGAGTCATCCCATTACTTACATGCTCTTGCGGAAATAGATCATGTCAGCTTTGAATTTGTCTTCAACTAAAAAATTTAGTTTTTATCTATCTCATAAACAAAATAATAAATCAATTGAACTAAATATGTATTAAAATCTTTTACTTGGGATCAAAGATATTAATAATGCAAAAAGCAAATTTAATTCTATAAATATCATACTTTTCAAACTATTTCCACATCTACTGTAGTTTTTATTTTTTTAAATATTATGTCATTTGAAGCTGGAACCACCGATGACGCAATTGTGTATATTGCAGCACCACAAGAATGACTCTATTTGGTGAATGATGTCACTCTTGTGGTAACGCAATAAGCCCCAATGCAGCACCCAATTCGGATTCCTGCCAAAATCCTTGACAATGTTGTCATGGTGGAAGAGTAACGCAATTGGGCTTATTGTGTCACCTTTAAAGTGATACCATTGGATATTGATAAAAACCCATGGGATGAAAGAGACCCAGGAGATCATAACTGAATACAAAGAAACTTATAGTGGTGAGATACTTAAATAGCATGAAGGAGGTTCTAGATTTGAACGTATCTAAAGCTATGCGAGCTAGCAAGTGCTATTTTGTATAAATTTAGTCTAGCAAATCAGAAAGAATGCCCCGTTATGTTCTATTACATGCTTTTATGGTTGCACGCAAATATGGGACATATATAGTAAAAGCACTAGTCTATTGTGGTAGGAGGATTCAACCCTAGCTTTTGGATTCTGTTGGTTCCAAAATTCAAATAGGAGGTATATGCTAGTCAAGGGAGTAAGAAAATTGATTTGGAAATCCCTTTCCACAGAGGTGGTATTGCTGATGGTTGGTTTTAACACAGAAAGAGGAAATTTAATTTCTTACGGGCTTGCAACAAAATTAATTATAATAGAATTGGTCAGCTTTTTGGTGTGGCTTCTACGGAAAAGTAGTTGCAGCACAGTATTGGGAGTGCTGCTCCAAATCCTCTATTATCTGCTCAAATATCTTGGGAATATTGGTACAATTTTTAGGTTGATTTTCTAGTTTGCATTGGTTCTATAGTGACCTGGTGTTTGTTGTCCAATATTGTTGGCTTTGGTGCCACGTCGGGTTTAGCCTTTTTTTTTTCTTTTTTTTTTTTTTTTCCGTGTTCATTAGCAAGCTGATGAATAAATTGTGATCTCCGGAGAAGAAAAAAAAAAAAAAGACAGCCAGGATAGTTTTTTAGGCCTTAGTAAAACTACTTCAAATTGAAATCAAACCATTATATAACAAGAACTACCTCCTTAAGATAGTGTTTCTGTTTTGGTATCTGAAAGTTTAGGGTGAGAGGAGCCTACCCCATTCTATGACAAGGACATGTCACGGGCCTTATATGCTAGTAGCAAAAATTAAACTTAGATCTTACAAGGGAAGTGCTTCCTTAAAATAGTTTTAACAGCTCACCACCAATGAGATGATCAAGGAGAATGGTATATAATAACGTTAAAAAAAATGAATTTAAGTAATCTTTACTTGTTTATAAATTGGTTGAATTAATTTGGTAATTTATATCTATCATTTCTGATATTCAGCTCTATAAACGGATGGGAAACAGCAACTGATGGGGAAGTTGAAGAAACACGGCATGAGTCTTCGGGTAAACTGAGCAAAGAAGTATCACTTCACATTCCAATTTTCTGTACATAAATAATATAATATAAATCTTCGGATTATTGTATGAAAACTAATAATGAAGGAAATACAACATCAATTGCAATTATTCATGTTTAATAAAAGAAACAATTTAGTGAACCTAAATATACATTGCCATTGTCTCTGATTTGGTAGATTAAATTCATATGAAATAGCACTTGCTAGCTCCCTTACCTTTAGATTGGTTCAAATCTAGAACCTTTTTCAAGCTATTTAAATATCTTATCACTGGATTATCCCTAATTAACGATTTTTTATTATAAATTGAAGCAACTGACTAGTGTCTTCTTTAATCTAAATTTCTTCTTACTTCTATCCTTTGAGTTGTATATAATCGTGAAACAACAACCTTAGCAGTATAGAAAAAGATAATATTTGTGAAAATGGAATACTTCTATTGCTGTATATTCTATGTATTTATACACATAGAAGATAATCAACAAATTACAAAATAATTAAAGAATGAAAATCCTAGTTCTAGTGTATCTAGTATAACAATAATTTGAAATTTAAACTACTATCTAGAAACCCTAGATAAGTTCTCTATTATGCCCCCGCAAGATGGCGGACCCATCAAGGACACCAATCTTGTCTCGAAGATTACAGAAGGTAGATGTGGGCAGCGGCTTGGTAAGGATGTTTGCAAGTTGGTCTTTGGTGGATACATGAGACACACGCAGTTGGTTGGATTGGACCTGTTGACACCCAAATTTGTACATGGATTATTTTTGGGATAATGGTCTTTGGAACCATATTTTTGTGTGCTCAATTAAAATATTTCAATATTATAAAATAAAGCAAATATAGCTAAAAATGCTTAAATGCTAACAAAAATCACAAAAAAAAAAATATAAATAACTTAAAGAATATAAAAATACAAAAAAAAATTATTATTACAAATGAATAATATAAAAATAAAAAAAATAAAAAAAAAAGTAGAGAAGAAATAAATGCTGTTGAAGGCAACACGCAAGGCAGCAATCCACATTTCGGCAAAATCACCAGTCCGGCACCATTCCTACCATGCTTCTTGCAGCCTGAAAATAACAGGAAATCAGCAACTCACATCAGTGCAACTTGCACAAATTTGTGTCTATAAAAAGAGATATAGGCAATGAAAAATGGACGGACACAAGAGCAATACCAGAGAAAAAAAAAGAAGCTGATACACAGAAAAACGGAGAGAAAAAAAAACTCTGAAACGAAATAGAAAGCAAGCACACAGAGGGAACCAAAAATTCAGAGGCAAAGTCTCAAAAAGTTGGGAGGAAGAAAGAATACAGCAGGCACCCAGGTATTAACACTATCTCATCATTCTTTTTATGCTAATTTTTTCCTTTTCTTGTTGATTTTGCATTATACGGATATACATCCAACCCACATATGTAAGTTAAAAAAAAAAAAAAAAAGGGAAAATCTCTTGCCTCCTCCATTTTTGTTTCCGAAGCAAGGAAGGGTGGTGCCACCGGCGGTGGTGGCTCTGCCCCTTCCATTTCTTTTCTTGGACAAATCGAACCAAAAAAAATTTAAAACAGAGGTTACCAGAGGAAGAGAAAGAGAAATAGAGCACACAAAAAATTAACCCATTCCCATATCTATTAGCACCCAATCTAGAGAGATAAACAACATTTACAGAAAGAGAACAAAAAATACACAGATGAGGATCCCCAATGTTTAGAGAGAGAAGTTTCCTTTTAGAGAGAGAAATTGAATTGGAAGAGGAAATAAAAATTTCAAAGAAGGGAAGTCATAGATTGAAGGAGATGAAACGAAGTTCTTACCTTGAACTCCTTGCTTGAGAATTTTTTTGGCTTGCTTTTGGGTTTTTACGACTGGATGGGTTGAAGGTTTCGGTGCTGTGTTTTTCTTTGTTCCCTATGGCTTGTCTCTTTCCTCCATTCCTCTCTTTATTGCTATCATCAATATTGCTGAAGGTGGTTTTTGTCTTTTTAATAGTCTTTTTGGTCTAGTCAAGACCTTTAAGAAGGATTTGATCCAATGTTTCTCATTTGCTTTTATTACTATGAGCAATGGGTCATTTCTTGTGGCCTAGACACGGAATGGCTTTACTACCCAATTGGTCTCATTTTTTTATTGGGGATTCTATGATACTATGTAAGTATGTCATACTACATCTAATGTGGCAAACATCTAAATTATCAAAGACAAATATTGCAATCTCCACCATTGAATTAATTTAATGGCAACCGGAAGTCCTAGTCTAAATACACTTTGTAAATTTAACCCAATAAGTAATGAAAAATACAAAGAAATCCCATTTCCCTCTCTCTGCCGCCGTCTACTCTCTACCATCTCCTCACTTTGCTTCACTGTTGGTTGTTGATTGTTTGCCGTTTTAGTTCTAATATGTTCTTTCCTCACTCTTTTGAAGAGCAATAACAACACAATTGGGCCAGTTAAATCAATTCGTGAATCAGTGAGAATTCAGTTTAGAGTTCGATAAATTGATCTGCAAGGGCTCAAGGTTCGACTATCGGGAACGTTGGGGTCTTTCTGTTGTTACTCTAAGCAGGTTAGTTTTCTGTCAATTTTTTTCGGCACCCATTGAATTTGGGGTGTGTTTTTCTATTTTCCAGCACCCAAGTTTTTTCTTTATATTTGTTCAAAAGATTTCGATTTTTGTTGAATGGGCCAAATTTGAGCCATGAAAATGGTTGCAGGAAATCCGGGCGAATGACGTTGCTGCGGATTGTTATATTTTCTCTTGTACTTTCTTTCCTGTAATATGAGAAGGATCAACTCTTATTAGGCATGGTAGCTTTAGAACTTACAGCAGAACTTTTTTTCCTTTCATTGGACATGTCAATGTAAGATTGCCCTCCTTCAATTGGCTAGCTTCTTTACGATTGAGTAACGGTTTTGAATTATGGGTGATAGTATGTAATTTTTGTATTAGAATGGCTATTACAATAATTTATCCCATTCTTTCTGATAACAGAAAAACTTGAAACTTACTGATAACAAAGTCACGTGTCTTCTTCTTATTTATTATTTTTGTGAAGTATGCCATTCTACNTCCTTTCATTGGACATGTCAATGTAAGATTGCCCTCCTTCAATTGGCTAGCTTCTTTACGATTGAGTAGCGGTTTTGAATTATGGGTGATAGTATGTAATTTTTGTATTAGAATGGCTATTACAATAATTTATCCCATTCTTTCTGATAACAGAAAAACTTGAAACTTACCGATAACAAAGTCACGTGTCTGCTTCTTATTTGTTATTTTTGTGAAATATGTCATACTACACTTATAAAGAAAGTAGGTAAGAAACCTCCTTTTTTTATTTACTTTGTTATTCTATGATTACACATTAAAGCCCATTTGATGAAATTGTTATCTTATATTCGGTTGGGCCTTTGTTTGCTATGGGCCGCAATGGCCAATTTATGGATTAGCTTTTCCTTCATTTATTTTGTTATTGGGCTTAAGTCATGATGGACCATTTGCTATTTACTTAAGTTTTGTTATGGATGAATTGGGTTTAATACTTTTAGGTTCATGGGTGCTGGTCCATTTTGTTTTAGGCCTGTATATTTATTGGATTAGGCCCATGATTTGGGCTAGTAGCCCAATTTTTTTTTATCTTCTTAACTTTTTGTTATAGTATTGTTTAATTTGAGCTACTCCATTTATGTGTTTTATTTTATTATTTTATTTGTTGGGTTAAAAGTTTGTTTTTTGGGGGTAGGTTATTTTACTAATTTTGTTTTAGGGTTATAGTGTTCAATATTTTATTTATTTCTTTTCTTTTGGAACCCAACTATTTAGGATTCATGTTTTGTTTTTGGGTTATTCTTATTTATTTGTTCTTTATATATTCTTGTTATTATTTTTTATTTTATCCCAATTAGTGGCACTAATTTATTTCATCTTGTTCACTTTACATGATTCATACATTCCACATTATACTTGATTATTGTAAATAAAATTAAAGTCCGACGACGGATTAAGTTAGGAAATAATTGTGTTGACAATTGTTTCCTAATGTTTCTGAGGTGAGGGATAATTTTTTTGGTTATGCCAGAGGTACTGGTATGGCCAATAAGATTCCCAATATTGCTTTATCTTTTTAATTAATATTTTTTTAGCATTTATTTGTTGCATTATGATACATCTCATTACATTTCATCATCATTTTTTTTTACCTATGCTAGAATAAGATTACCGACGAGGGAATAATCAAAATTAGTTATAATGATAGCGATATTTTGACATTCTGGAGGTAAAAGGGGTTTTTCTAGTTTTGCCAGAGGTACTGGCAGGGCTTGAGGCTAACTCCTGAGAACAATCTTTTCTATGCGTAATTATCCAAAAAAAAATATTCTTTATGCATAATGTCATACTTTCAGTTACCTTAAAGTGTGGATTAAAGTACCGACAATAGAATAATTGAGGATAACTGTAATGACAACGACTCTTTGACATTCCGAAGGTGAGGAGTGTCCATTCGGCCTTTCCAGATGTACTGGTGGGCTAAAGAAAGACCTTCAATAAAAAATCTTTTTTCCACAAATCTCAAATTCATTTTTTAACATTTACAATAAATTGCATTTCATACATTTTTCTAGTTATTAATGAAAATGTTAAAACTTGCTTATCACGGAATAGATTGGAAAATGATTGTAATGACAATCACGAACTCTACCTAATAGTCTTGAGGCATATTTTTAGGTTTCGTCAGAAGGACTGGTAGGACTTAACAAAGTATTGCTTTATTTTAAACACACTGTTAGGACCAATTGAATTCACTTTAAGAGATAACAAAAGATTAAATAGGTAATCGTTCTAAGAACGGACGTCGTAGGGTGCTAATACCTTCCCTACACGTAATCAACCCCCGAATCCAAACTCTGAATGTAGACCAAATCTTTTAGGTGTCCAATCGCACCATTTCATTTGTTTAAAAAAATGGAATAAAACGATTGGTGGCGACTCCATTCTTTTGCATCATATTATGCATCCTTATACTCATTATTTTTTTCATGAGGGGTTTTGCCGCTCCGCTTCGCACTCCCGAATAGGGACGTTGCGACAGGACCTTTTCCCTGACAAAGTGATAGCCCAATGCCATATGTTTCATTTTGGAGTGAAAGACCGGGTTAGCACAAATAGAAGTCACTCGCATGTTGTCACAAAAAATGATAGGCGGTTGTGTGAGGGTGATACCGAGCTCTTTGAGTAAATTAGTGAGCCAAGCAAGCTCAGCTGTAGTGGAGGCTATAGAGCAGTATTCAGCCTCTATGCTGGACCAAGCCACACTTTTCTGCTTCTTGGAAGACTAGAACAATGCATTAGAACCCATGACCACAAGGTGAGCAAAGGTTGATGAAGTGCAGTCATTAGGATTACCTGCCCAATCGGCATCCAAATAGGAATAGAGTTTGACAGGGCAATTACCTTTGAGTTGAAGGCCAAAGTGTATTATATATGGACTTGAGATAGCATAAGACACGCTTTAGGGTAGTGAGATGGGTCACAAATGGCTTATGCATGAATTGGGACAACTTTTTCACTGCATAGCCAATATCAAGCCTAGTTAGAGAGAGATATTGAACTCCACTAATTAAACTTCTGTATTCAGTGGGATTTGTGGATGGTGTGCCATAATCATTGAGAGACAGTGAGACAGATGTAGACATAGGTGTAGAGACCCCTTTGATGCCACACATCTTTGATTTTTCTAACAAATCATGATATATTTGTGTTGGGATAAAAAGAGACCCGTTGGTTGAGGAAGAAATTCCACATCAAGGAAATCTGATGGAGAGCCAAATCCTTTAAGAGAGAAACGTGAAGCAAGTTTCTTGCAAAAATGAGAAAAAAAAAAATTGTTAGTGTTTCCTGTTAGTATTAAGTCATCCACATATATGAGAAAGTAAGCAATGATACATTCTTTAGTGTAAATGAATAGAGACCCATCTAACAGGGAGTTTACAAACCCACAAGAAATAAAAAAAACCGGGCTAGTGTTAACTGGATTTTATATCTTTATTGAGTTTTTAGGTATTCTTGAGCTTATCATTTTATATGTTTATTGAGTTTTTCTAGTATAAATTAATGTGTTTTGTTATATTGTGTAGGTTTAAATAAAGTATAAAGGTTTTTTGATTTTAAGCCATAAAAGAAGAGGGCAAAATTGGAAAATAAGGCAAGAAAAGTCGACTTTTGGAGCTATGTTCCAGCGCTACAGCACCCTAACAAGCTCCAGTACACCAGCACCCCAATTCATGTGGAAAACCACATTCTGGGCATCCTAACGCCCGCACCATGGCGTCGCGATGCCCAGCCCTTGCCCATCTCCACCAAATCTGTCATCTGGGCATCCCAACGCCTGTGTTTCAACATCCTAGTGCCTAGCAGCTTTTCTTTCATGGTTTTGTTTTCCTAATAAAATTAAGAGTATGTTATTTTAGTATTTAAGCAACTTTTAGGTTTTAGTTTAGAAATCTCTCTCTAGACTTTTTGGAGAGCACAGAGGAGGCAAGACAAGGATTGAAGCAAGGATTGGTGACAGCAAATCTGGGCTTCTACTCTGAGTTTGAGTCTTCTTTCTTCTCATCTATGTCTAGAATTTCATCAATTCTATTTTATTTTTCTGTCAAGGGCTATGATGTAGCCTAACTAGGAAGATTTTTGATTTTCTATTTCTTTAATTCAAGAACTCTTTTATTAATTGTCTTCTTCTTCTTAATTTTTCATGCTTCCAATTGTTTGATCACAAATTAGTTGATTAGATAATTACAATGAGACTGGGAGGTAATTTGTAATTAAATATCATAGGGATTAAGAACATAGGTTACATGTAGGATAGGGAAATATCTCCATGGCATGTGTAGCTATTTAAAAAGAACCATAGGATTCTTCGCTAATAAATAATTTAGGATTCTTGGCTAGCAATTAGGAAGATTGTTCTTGGTTAATGAATTAGGAATAACAAATCGAAATAGCTATGGTGAAATCAAAAGCCCTAGATATTTTTCTCTAGATTAATTCTTGATTTTTATATGTTTTTGTTTACTTTTAGTTTAAATTAGTTTATTCTTACAATTTCTCCATAATCAATTGATTAGATAAAACTGGGATTAACCCAATTTTAGTAATTAATAGTTTTAATCCTCGTGGGAACGATAACTCACTTTTATTATATTACTTGTAAAACGATAGCGTGCACTTGCGCTCCATTTTCTCACAATAGCAAGCTCATGGTGCCAAGTAGGTGGTGCTTGCTTAAGGCCATATATGGCCTTATGCAACTTCCATAAATGAGAAGCAAGAGAGGGATCAACGTGGCTAGGGGGTTGGGCCCTGTATACTTCATCTTGAAGTGTGCCTTGAAGAAAGGCATTGTTAACATCCATATGCTTTAAGGACCACTGGTTATGGAGAGTAATGGAGAGGACAGCCTTTATGGTTTAGAGTTTGACTACAGGGCTAAAAGTCTCTTTGTAATCAAGGCTAGGGCATTGGGCATAGCTTTTGGCAACTAGCCTAGCTTTGTATCTATTAATGAAGCCATTCAATCAGTTTTCTCTTAACCCTATAAGCCCATTTGCAGCCAAAGATGTTGGCATTAGAGGAGGGGAGGGGCAAAGGACCATGTGCCATTACTGAGTCAGGGCATCAAACTCAATGGACATGGTTGTGTGCCAATCTAGAGAGGTTAGGGCTTAGGTGAGACAAGTTGGTTCTAAGGTAGGGGGTAATAAGAGGATATTTGGTGGCTTGGAAATTGAATAAATTCTTAGGTTTGAAGATGTTATTATGAGATCGGGTAATGATTTTCTTGGTGGGTGGTGAGGGTAAAACAGCAAGTGAGGGAGAGGGAGGAGGGGTGGGGTCTGAAACAAAGGAGGGATTAACCTATTCTAAAAATAGATACTAAAATACAAAGCACAAGGTTAATCAAAACATGGTCATTTGTTATTATCAAAACTGGATTAGAGAGTTGTGGGGCCAACATAAGGATAAGATAATTTCAAGATGAGGTGAGGAAGAGGTTGTTTGTGGTTGGATAGTGTTTAAATTTGAAGGCAGTGGAGATAATGTTGAAGAACTATCTATGGGTAAGATAATTTCAAGACAAGGTGTAGGAGAGTTGTGATTATATTGGATAGTGTTTGAATTTAAAGGGGATGGAGATAATAAGCATGAATTATCTAAAGGTAAGGCAATTTCAAGATGAGGAGAAGGAGGGGTGGGATTCGGTTGGGAAGTGTGTAAGGTGAGGGACTTTGAGATTAGCGTGATGGTGGGGGAGAGTTAGAGTTTAATTGATTTTAAGATGAGGGTGAGGATGAAGAGATAGAGGATGGTTGGGAAGTTGTGTTATGCAAAATTCACACGCAAGTGTACGTATCATAAACAAGTAATATAATGATGAATAGAGGATTGTCCCATGAAGATTATGACTACTAAGAACCAAAATTAAGTCTATCCTAATTTAATGTAGACAATGAAAATCAAATATGAAGCAGTAATCACAGATAAAGATTTTGAAGATCTAAGGTTTCTGATTTCACCATAACTAATCTAGGTTTTCTTCCTTAAATCCTTAGTCTAGATTTATCTTTCTAATTGCTAGCTGACATTCCCTAACTTATTCATTAGCATATCCCAAGGTCTAATAAAAATATTCCCAAGTTATGAATCTACTGTATTCCTATGTGAATTTTGAATAACTAAAATCTTCATTCAATTCTATGAATCTCAACCTATGGTATCTATCCCAATGAACTAGACACATAAATCTCCTTCTGGTCTTATTGTGATTAACCTAACAACTAATTGGTGATCAGAAAATTAGAGGCTTTAAAAACAAAGACAAATACTCAAGTAGAAACGATAAATCACAGATTACATCTCTAAGAGATTATAACCATTCATAGTTAGCCTACATCTTAATGCTACAAAGAAAATTAGTTCATGGCTACACAAAGGAGGAGGACAAGCGGTTGAGCCTGTGATATAACCGACAAGCCCATACCCAATCAGCATAGACTTTATTTGTTTTGCTTTGGCAACATAGTTGTTGCCAGTGAGCTAGATAACTAGGTTAGAAGCGTTGATGGAGATTAGGTCATTTGAAGCAGTGGCTGATTGAAAGGGAATGGAATAAATGGTGGAAGAGTTGGTGATGCGAATCAGCTTGCTACACACCCTAACCCTAGGAGTGTTCATGATCCCTTGCTCGGAGTTGGAGGCCTGATGACTAGAAGCAGAGCTAAGCGAGTGAGAGAGGCATTGTTGAGCCTAGTCCAAGAGGTGCAGACCAAAGAAAGAGCAGCTGAGCCAAGTTCAGAGTTGAGATGGATCACTTATCTGTCTCTTGTAGAAGGTGCACATGGGCCAGCTTGGAGCCCAAGTTTGGAGCAGGCCAAAAATAATGTTTAATTTAATTAGTTTGACTTTTGGGCCTTTATGTTTATGGGCTTTACGTTTAATTAGTTTTAAATTTGTTTTTAATATTTTGGGCCTTTATGTCTATGGGTCAAACTGGGTATTAGGGTTTTATTAACATTCTTAGAGGATCCATCATAGCTTGTAGCCTCCTAGCCGAATTGCCTATATAAGGAATTCGTGTATGCCTTGGCAAAATAGTTTTTGAGATTAATATTATTCAGTTTCTGAATTATTGAGTTTCTCTGGATTGAGAGCTTCCCTGTTGTTCTTGGGCAAAGAACTTGAACTTGAACTTACCAAGGATCCTTCCTTGTTAAGGGTTCACCCTATTGCGATAACCAAGGTCATCCAATTGTTTGGTATCCAGACACTCCGTTTCGATCTTTCGGGTACACGACCGCATCAGTTGGCNGCAAAATAGTTTTTGAGATTAATATTATTCAGTTTCTGAATTATTGAGTTTCTCTGGATTGAGAGCTTCCCTGTTGTTCTTGGGCAAAGAACTTGAACTTGAACTTACCAAGGATCCTTCCTTGTTAAGGGTTCACCCTATTGCGATAACCAAGGTCATCCCATTGTTTGGTATCCAGACACTCCGTTTCGATCTTTCGGGTACACGAACGCATCAGTTGGCCATTTTTGTGAGGAAAAATGAAGAACAGAAAAATAAATAAAAAAAGGGATCAATAGAGGTGACTAGTGAGGGCACTTTTATAGCTTTGATACCAGATTGAAGTAAACACAAATACGGGAAAGCAAACTTAATTGTATTTTGTGACTTGATGTCAATATGTACAGGATTCTGTTGGTAACAAATAAAAGAATAATCCTAGTATTATCCTATGTTTAAATACAAAACTTTGGATGTGAACTACGGATAACAGATATATATACATAGGGATTCTAACTGAAATTAGTTGCATGGAGAGCATGTGATTGTCATGTGTATAATACTCCTTTACATGTTATTGATGAGGTTGGCAGTTGAAGAGGAGACATCTGAGGAATCTGAAGACGAAGAGGAGACATTAATTAGAGGAGGCCCAAGACGAAGATGAGATGATACCAGGGCTGGCAAGTGATGCCACAATGGAGGCTACAGTGAAGAGGGTGAGAATAGAAGGTGAATATGAAGAAGGTGGTTTTGAAGCAAAGAGAAGGTCAATGTGTCTGAATGATGATGAGATCATTTCCCGTATTTGTATGCTAGTTCTTGGTGGAAATGAAGAAGGAAGATTATTATGTGAAGCTCATTATGATGAGGATTAGGGTTTTGGATGTAGCTTTTGTGAGTTGATTAACTATTAATCTCCTATAGACTTGTATTAGAAAAGGCAGCGGAGAAACTCCTAAGTTCTGCCTCTACTAGTAGATCTTTTGTGAGATCCTTTTTTTTAACAAATGAATAAGATTCTGATTTTCTTCATTCGATATACTTTGATATTTCTTAATATCTTATATATATATATAGAGAGAGAGAGAGAGAAAGAGAGAAAGAAAAAAAGTTCATACTTGTTATTATACACGCCAAAATTACCATTTACATGGTTTCAATGGCATTTTTTTTCAGTTTGGGGGAAGGGAAGAGGCGAGAAGGATATATTATGTTATATAATCTTATTTACATACAGACAATTTTATCGGAAATTGTTTGAGTTTAACTTTTAATTCTTTACTGGTTAATCAGCTTAGACATTTTTTTTGTTCCTCTGCTGAAAAAGCCTTGTATTAGAAAAGGAGGAACTGTAGGAAAGAGTTCCTCCCCACCCTTTACATCTCTTGAAGCCTAGGCTGCAGACACCTGCATGTCGAAGTGTTACAATATTCCTTGCTATCTTGCAATGGCACGTGAATACTCAATAAAAGCACACGAATGAGCAATTAAAATGACATAACATCTAGCAGTGGCACTATAGAAGAAATACTCCATGCAAGGAGAGCTTCCCGTCTCTAGAATAGCCTTGCCCGCTATCTTGCAATTACTTTTCAATGTTATTTTGGATTTTCACTTCGCCCAAAGAGGCACTTACTCATTCTTCTTCGTTTTTTTGTTTGTTTGTGAAACAACTTATTCATTGTACATAGCCATGCCTTTACGATCCTTTCATTTTTCTTTCGGTCATATCCTTGAGTAGTAAGCTCTTCCTCTTCCAGAAATACAACCATGTCTTTTGAATATCTGTGAATATATGCAGTTTAGTTCTGAAATGGTTTTACAAAATAAACTAACGAAGCTAATGACTTGTTTGTTTAGTGACACATCATTTGGTTATAAGAAGCAGAGCCTTTGATGTGAAGGGTTCAAGANATTCATTGTACATAGCCATGCCTTTACGATCCTTTCATTTTTCTTTCGGTCATATCCTTGAGTAGTAAGCTCTTCCTCTTCCAGAAATACAACCATGTCTTTTGAATATCTGTGAATATATGCAGTTTAGTTCTGAAATGGTTTTACAAAATAAACTAACGAAGCTAATGACTTGTTTGTTTAGTGACACATCATTTGGTTATAAGAAGCAGAGCCTTTGATGTGATGGGTTCAAGATATCCCTCCACGTGCCTTTTCTTCTTTCCTAGTGTATTACAGTTCTACATAACAAAAAATTAATTGTGTTCATATTTATTTTTGGACAGAACTAAGATATGTATAAATTCAGAGATTAATTACATATACTATGAAAAATTGCAAATAAAGAACAACAATAATAAACCTTACCACTAATGAATTGACAATATCATGGGTATACCACCAAAATCACAAAGCTATAGCATCAAATATATATAGAATCCTCACAAAAGGAAAAACCATTGAAAAAATATTACCCACTATCCGATTGTTCTCCGGTAATCATTACAAGAAATAGACAATTTTTCAACAGAACAAAATACCGTTAAAATTTTTTAAAGATTCCAACGAAAATTCTCACGGTAGAAATTTTGTTAAAATTTCAACCGTAATTCTATCGGAATTACAATACCATTAGAATTCTCTATTAAAATTACCGTTAAAAAAGAAGAAAAGTTTTTTTTTGAAAAACTTCTAATGGAATATACCGTTAGAATTTTTTTCAATTTTTTTTAATAAATTTATTTTAGTTCCAATGGTATTTTTAACGGTAATTTTCATTTTATTACCGTGGGAATCTTGTAAATTAATTTCAGCCCTCTACCCCTTCGCATTTCACTTTCTCCATTAGAAGTGTTTTTGAAATATCCCTAACTTCTTTGCTGAATTCCCCATTTCCCTTTCCGCACCCCAACACTCTTCTTCGACTACTAGCTAGATCTTCAGAAATTTGCACCTCAAATCCTCTCCTTCTCCTCTCTTCTCTTGTTCTCTGACTCTCCCAAACTCAAATCCCTAACTTCCTTACTCCTTAGCACTCTCCATCGAACTTCAATCCATCGTCTCGCCGGTGTCTCTGCAAAGCCTTTGTCGCTGTCTCGGTGTCTGGGTGTTGCAGGTGAGTTATGCTATTTCTCTTCTTCACTTGTACATTTCCTTCTGATTCTGTTCAAGTCTAAATTTTCCGGGAAATTTATACTCTTATCTACGGGACCTTGGAACTCAGAACTGAACAAATCATTCAATTTTTGGTTTGTTTAAAGATTAGACTCCAGGGGTAGGAGCTGAGTCAAGACTCTGCAAATTACTCTATTTGTTCGATCGGAAAACATTGCAGGCTAGAAACTACAGTCAATTTGAATTTGCTGTGAACATTGCAATTGCATAACCCAGAAAGCTATTTTGTCTCAGGTACTATTTTAAGTCAGTTTGTAACTTTTGCCCTCTGTTGGATGCTTGCCATGTGTTGAGTAATTAAGGGATTGCAAATTGTATGAGCGTTCTGCATATACTCTATTGTTTGATAGAAAAGAAAGTTAGGGTAAAATTAGACGTTTCCAAACAATCTTGTTACGGTTTATAAGTTTAGTATTGATGTCTGTTTAATGTGGGATCTTGGCTCTCAAACGGTGGCCATTGAGTCATTGAGTGGGGAAGCCTTGTAGCTCAGTAGCTGGCAACCAGTGATTTGTTCCGCACACTGATTTAGCAGAAATTCTTTTAGCAATATGAATGGAAACAAACCAATTTTACAAGGGCTGAATTGTTCCTTTTACTTGCTGTTGCTAAATAAATAAGAGCTTCTCAAAACGCCATTGTTCATTTTGATAATAATGGTTTCAGGAATCTGTTTTCAAGTTGTCATTATCGGTTTGCTTTGTTCCCTCCCTCTCCTTGCTTTACAGTACTTTGTTTGTTAGTAGTGATTTGAAGGACAACAACTTGAGAGCTGCATCAAACTCATTGAACAACTCACACTTGTTTATCCCTTCTCCTCAGTGAATGATGTTACTGACGCTGTGTGTGACTTGCACTTACCAGTAGTATGATTTAATTCGTTCCTATAATTTCTGATAAAGTTTCTTTATAATGAAACAGTTCAAGTTGCAATCATCACATAAAAGATAATACTGATTGAATTTTTGGTATTCATTACCAAACCCTTTGCTTTATAGTGTATTGCTTTATACTGTTGCATTTGACTAACTTTTATCCACATTTTGCAACGTATGCTTTAATCCCAAACACTGCCTAATATGTTTTTCTTCTTCTAATTCATTCGTGTAACCCCTACAGAGTTCAGACTTCTGAGAGGCAATGCATGTATTTTGGGTTCGTCCGTCCATTCTATGCTTCTTTCATGCATCAAATCATGCTTAATTTGATAACTTAAGTTCTCTCTCTTTTTCTTTCCCTCTCTCTCTCTGCCTCTTTACCTAGCTTCATAAGTGTTTCAAAGATCTATGGCTGAATTAATTTTCTTCTCTTCAAGTACGATTATAACTTTTTGAATCTGTGAGATTCCCCCTCATAGATGATGTTTTGTGTTTGCATTCTTTGGAATTCTCCTCAAGTGTGATTCTAAGTTCTTAAACTGTAATTTCGTTCCATGTTTGCATTACCTGCATATTTTGATAATCACTTCTTATTATTAGTGCTGTCAATCTTAATTTTCCTGTCTGTGAGTTTGATTATTAATTCTTCAACCAATGAACTTCTTCACTCTGATGTTGATTTCCTAGATAATTTCAAGCTCAAATCCTGTTTTTTTAAATTAAATTTTAACATTGAACATGTCTGTTTCCAATATAATTTTGAGTTCTATTCTTCTGTTTTCTTTCAATTGAACTTGTCTGTGAGGTTTGTTGTCTGTCTGTCTTTTTAGCATATGTGTCGCTGATAATTCAAGTTCTATTCATGTAAGTTTGATATTTTCATGTCTGTTTCCAATAAAAAGGCAGTTCTATTTTGTTTGTATGTTAAGGTTCTGAACAGTAAAAAGGTCATATTTCAAGTGCACAGGTAACCCCTCTTCCCTCTTCTTTTTTCATGCTCTCATATGTGTCGCTGGAGCTCTAACTGCTTTTAATGCTTTCTTTAATCAGCTGAACAACTTAAAATTTATTTTTCTTGTTTATTGTGGTTAATTTCTTTTCAGTGATCCTTTTCTCTAATCTTTTTTTCTTTGCCCATTAGTACTTTATTTCTCTAGATCTTTATGTTTCCGAACCTGCTTGCGTTGTCATTTTTTGTTTTGATTTTCTGAATAGAATGGGTAAGTATAATAAAGAAGAAATTGTTGAGAAAGCAGAAAAGGATTTAACAGCTGTGACAGATCAATACAAGGAACTGATTTTTGGAAGCTCAGACGAGCATACTCACCTGGGGTATACTTCATCTCCTTCTCTGTTAAGGATAGAAATACTGTTTCTCTGATACATGTCTTGGGCGTTTGCAGGTACGAGAGTATGTTGAAGCAGCAACTTTCTGCAATTTCTGCAAAACTGGAACGCTTTTGAAGCTTGATGAGATAAATGCTACTCTGTTACCACTCAGTGATCCATCTCTTGAGCATTTGAAGATAAATATCCTTGACTATCTGCTGGGGTTAAATGTTTTATGTTTAGCTTACTTATTTATGAATATATCTAAATCTCATGAGGTGCCAGTAGTGTTATAAAGATGGAGAACATACAATGCGGAAGAATAAGATCCAATTTAGCAGATTCTGTTAGAAGTGTTTGGTCTCTTGGGATGATCTTGGCAGTACTATTGGCCATCCTTTTTTTCCCTCAAATAAATTTTTTGATAATCTATTGATCGCATGAAGAAAAATTTGATGTCCACTTTTGTTGTTGAATTTGTTGCTGGCCCTTCCTTGGACCTGGGATCTCAATTTTCTTTCATTATTCTGTGGTAGTTGTAGTTGTAAAGATTAAAGAAAAATTGGTTATGGACCTATGTTGGTATGGAGTTTTGTAGATTAATTTGAATGTTGATGATGATAAATTCAAGGCTTGTTTCTCAGAACATTCGCAGTGGCCGCCTAAGAGCTTTTGCCTTTGCCAGGCTAGAGAGCTAATGCTGCTTAATCCTTCCTTGGATGTCTGAAACTAGTTTATCCCTATCAGTTCTATTGCTTAATATATTGCTTCATTGTTCTATGTTGATGTGCCATTCGTGAGGAGTTTTCTTAGTTTTATGCTTTTTCCTTCGCTTCTATGTAGGTGTTTGCTGTATGTTAGAATCCAATTTCTCTGCTTTAAATTATGTTGTGGAAATTTGAAGCTTTTATAATCGGATGACTCACAATCATTGCCCTATTGTTGGCTGGATTCAGAGGTGGTGCTGTTACATTTGTTTTAATTGTGCATTGATTTATGGTATTACTGATTTTACAAGTTCCTGTGGATAAGCTCCCTATTTCATTGAAGTGCAAAAAATTGTTCTTTTTTGGGGTTCTGCCTCGACATTATGTTCTGCTTGCCTGTGTAACTTGTCAAGAACAACAAAAGAAAGAAGATATATCTTAATCTTCATGTTGATGGTGACAAATTCAAGGTGCAGTAGCCGCCTAAGAGCTTTCGTCTTCACCAGGCTTGAGAGCTTATGCTGCTAAATCCTTTCTGGGATGTCTGACTTCGGTTAAGGACTTCCCAATACTGAATGGGATTGTTAATTTGTCCAAATGTAAATTTGTAGTGATTGCTTCAATTTTCCCCCCCTTTTTCTGAAGTGATTTGGGCTTGAATTATATAATGCAGTGGGATTATTGCTTCAGACTTGTGATATGTTTGTGATCATAGGGATTAATGTGATTTTGTTTTGTATGGCTGATAAAGCACTTGTTGAGACTTGATTGCATTATGGCAAAAATTGTCTGGTAATCTGTTATGTAGGTTTCTTCAACTGCAATTTCAGGTAGTACATATATACCATGAAGTATCACTTTGTAGCAGTAATGCGGCCGAAGTGTGCCTAGTTTGCAATTCTATTTGTAACGCTGTATAATTATAAGAATTATTTAATGAATTAGATATTTGTGTTAAAAAAAATTATTTAATAAAAAGAATATCTGTAAATGGTATGTTTTAATTTTTAACAAATATTATTTAGGAATTTACAAAAAAAAAAAAACTAAAGAAAATTCCAACGGTTGAAATTTCAAAAATTAAAAAATAATTTTCGAATTTTTTAAAAAAATAAAAAAATATATATTTTTAAAATATATTAAAAATTTCAACGGTAAAATTCTGTTAAAATTTGTCATTGAATGTTTTTTTCCCCAAAACAAATTCCAACAATACAATTTTGTTAGAATTACTATTAGAATTAAGGTTCCATTGAAAATTTTCAATTCGAAGGGCTTTTTTCCAACAATATAAATTTTGTTAGAATTACTGTTAGAATTCAAAATTCTAACAGCATTTGACAAATTTCAATAAAAAAATTGTTAAAATCTAGCAATTTTCTTGTAGTGAATCTCATTCTTCTAAAGCATCAATTGCCACCAGGTGTTCCCCCAAACACTTTAGTACTACAAGGCACAATAACCACTTTGATGTAATGAAGTGTTCAAGGGAACTCTAGGGGGCACCTGAAATATATGTATGCTTTCTTAACTGCCTCAATCATACATGTTTAGCTGCTTGGTTACTAACCATAAGCTAACCTGCTATATTTATAGGAATTTTCTGTTGTGTTATATGGCAGAGAAAAATCAGAGACTAGAGAAATGAACCTGGACGGATCTATAGTCTAGATAGAGTAACACAGAAGGACTCTTTCTGTCAGAGCAATATTCCAGTATGCCTTTTCCTCAATCATTTTCAGCTATCATTTGACATAAACAGAATCATAAAATCTTTGTTGCTCTAGAATCTGACTCATGCAAATTGTGGTCACAAAAACGACGTCCAAAATCCCTTATGTAAGGTCTCACTGCAACTTGAAGATATTGATCCAATATAGGTTTAAATCAGGGCCATCGTTTCTTTACCATTCATCCAATTTCGGTATAATTTGAAAGAATCACTATATTTAGAAGCATTAGTTTCCCAATATGTAACCTCAAATTAAGTTAGACCGAAAAGTATATTGTTAGTTATATAGCCAGTGGCTTCACCCGAGTTTAAGAGGAAAAACAAGTTTAATTGAGATTACTTAAATTTCATATTGCCATTTGTATGTAGTTGTAAGTTGTGGTTGCAAGAATTATACTAATAGCATTACTAGACTGGAAAGTGGTCCTAGAAGAATGAGCTTAAAGCTAATAAAGGCGACTTCGAATATTTGATTCCAATATGAAAAAACTAGGGTCTCGGTTAAGTTGACAAAGATTGAAGGTGCTGGATCAGTACTGCAGATGAAATGCAGAAAAGCTAAGGAGAGCTCATGGCCACCCACCTTAGTGTACATTATTCTTTTTCCATAATCTCACCCATGATCATAACCAGATTCAACTGGGATAGCCTGTATACGTGGACTTACTGAATGTCAAAGGGATTTTCCATTGGTCCAACCCAAAGGCCACCCGATTGTTCCTGAAATTGTAGACTTTGATATATATAGAATGTTTTGTTGTGCAATTCTTCACCACTGGAGCATAAAAGAAACATAGAGTGAGTTAGGTCAGCTGTCTCCTAGAGTTTCTCTGAGCACTTAACCGGGGCTCTTCTGCTATCCTACTGAAGTGTTTGGGGGAACTCTTGGTGCCATCTGATTCTGTATTATTAATTACAAGCTACGGTTAAGTAAGTAATCTCCAGTCTTTAGTATATTTATGTCTCTTGAATTAATTGCACTGGTCTTCCAACTGATTTTGAATCTTTTTTGGGTACATATATGATAATATGGCATTTTGGCTAAAACGTATGAATTTACGGTTTAAACTAAGAATTTTTTTCGAATTAATTACCAAAAAATCTTACTATTAGTCCACACTTCGTGGTTTACAAATTTTTTTAAATTACAATGTGAAGCATCTTGTGTTTGAGTTTTATTAATTAAGATAATCCTTAATGTCTTGGCTTCCCATTTTTCGCCAGCAAAGAAGAGGTCATACTCTAAGATTTTCAATGTTGAAAGATTCATGGTGAAGAAAATAATGCTACAAGATTGATAATTGGAGTAGTTTACAAACTTGTAATGGCTTTTTCATCGCATGCAGCTTCCTTTTAACTTACTTTTGAGGAAGCAATTTGATTAAGTGTAGTACTTTTTAAACCAAAACAGACTCGTAGAGTTAACTAGACATTTTTAGTTTCAAAAATGATTGAGTCAATATTAAAAGTAAAACTTAGAAAAATATTGCAAGAGGTTCGCTGTTCGTTAATCAAGTATTCAGTTTAAAAATAATAAAACAACCAGAATCCCATGAAGCATAATTGTTTGCCCATCTGCACTCCATTCCAGTTCCCAAATGTTTGGAGAAGAATCTGGAAGGCAAAATAAAGAGCAACTCCTCAAAATTGTAAAATCTAAAGTGTGCCTCCTAGAGCGAAGTTAAATACTGGTAGTTTTGTTGGAGAAATATAATCCCTTTCAATCTTTTCTTCTTCTTAATGTGTTTTTTATCAAATGAAGAAATCGTTGCCTTGAAATTAAAAATAGGAACATTTTAAGCACAGAATTTATAATGACCATATCACTAGCAGAGTTAGAAATTTTCGCTGGGGCCAGAGGTAAAAAGTTATAGTACAATTTTAGTAGCTTTTCTTTTAATGTAACTGAGCATGTAATGCTTAAGATATTTCATTTTATCACAAAACTTGAGTGTGGGCTTTAAGTGAATTATATAATTCAAAATTACCAAAAGAAAAATAATTTTCAAAGATCAGAAACTCCAATAGATGGAAGAAAAGAGAGAGAGAGAGAGAGAGAGAATTGAGTATAAAAGAAGGAATGATAAAGTAGTGAAACGGAAAAAAAATCTTTAATAATAATTTTTTTTACATTTAAATTTGGTCAGAATACTTGTTGATATAGATTGGCGGAAACTAATAATTTTTTGTTATTATAAATACTAGTACTATTCTTACGCCGATGTGTAGGCCGTTGGGAGGCGGGGCACGGGACCCATACAATGGGATTTGAGATGAAATCTATTTGATCAGAGGAGCCTAAATTATATAAATCTATGTGATCTAATATACCAATTATGAATTTCATATTTTGAACTATAGATATAATACATTAAAAGTATCAATCATGAATTTATAGTACATTTAAAAGAGTATTAAACAAATGCACAATGAGATAATACTAAACTAAAAAAAAGCTGTGGTGTATGATTTGTATCGAGAATATTAGCGTCTTTCTCTAAGTCCACACGATTTTGCACTGATCTTAAAATTACGACATTGTTACACTTAATGACTTGAGATATACAAAGTCACTTTTAGTATGAAGAAAGTAGCAAGTATACACTATATGTTATTTAGGATAAGCATCAATCATTATCATATTCTTTCATAACATCTTTATAACTTATGTACATATTGCACTGTATCTTGTTGTAGGCTCCGTATTTTAGATCTTCATATTACTAACGCTCCTACGATAAGTAAATGACCAAAGTACCAAACCAAACTTCTTTTAAATTTAGGTCATGTTACACTCAATTGTACTTATTTATACCCTCACCTTATCCATTTTTCTTTATCATTATATATCACAATAGTATCTTATATTATATCATTATTTATATCAAACATAAGAAAAAGAATTCCAAATTTCTTCATCGATAGAAAAGAGTTTTCTATATTGATTACCTAGATAAACATACTAACATTTTTATAAATAAAGTATTAACTCCCAATGGTTTGTAAAATAGTTTGGTTCTCATTCCCAATTTATCCCAAAAGTCAACTGCCAAAAATTAAAATGTCCCCTTTTTTATCTTTAAAATGGACATGTAATGATTCATTTCCTATTTATAATAAATGTCATATCCCAATTATTTGATTACCATTGATAGTTTTTTTTTTAAAAAAAAAAATGAATAATTAGTGTCAGAAGCACTTAATTCATTGTTACAGTAGTCTCAGTTTGTCTATTTATAGTAAGTAGTGCTCTTTGAAGTCCAAAAAAAAAAAATATAAAATCTTTATACCCTTGAGACGTATTGAGATGATTTATAGCTTGTTACAAATGTGCCTTATTCTTCAATAAAATTATCTAAGGCCATTAAAAAAACAAAAAAAGACTTCTCATAATATGACTCCATAGCAAATGATTGAAAATTATAATCAAATGTCATTGAAAAAAGAAACTTGTGTCTAAAATAAAGAAATAATCAATAACTCATCTTTTTAATCAAATAACTTCATGCACTCATAGGAAATTTTAGAAAATTTCAATGAGGATCCTTAATCCTTAAATATAGCTTGTTAATATACTTTTAATTTGTAGTACTTACATTTGGTTTCCTGTTTTATAGATGACTTAGGTTTAAGTTTCTTGTTGTAAGAGTTAAGTTCAATAGATTCCTATAGTATATTAGTACATAGGTTGTGCTTTTACAATTTCTCTGCAATTTCAAACAAATTTTGTTTTTAGAGTCATCAAAATATTAAGTACTTAAATTTTCTTTTACAATGTTCTTATAATTTCACAATTTAAGCAATGCGAAATATTTTTAAACTTGAACAAAATCATATGCTTGTAAATTGTAGTTAACACGTTAATCAACTCTTTGGTATGCCAGTCTTAACATATGAATCACTTTCGCCTCCCAACTCCTTTTAAGCAAATGTCTTATATCATTGATAATATACCCATAGAAACGGAAGGTCACATGAGGAAAGTCTATCAAGTGCATTGCCTCTTGAGAATTTGATTCACATATAGTTCTCTGATGTCTTTATCCCAACATAATATCAGACCATGCCTTATTGTAGTAAATTCAGCTTTCAGATTGCTACTCATGCCTATAGAGCCATATAAACCACTAAGCCGCCCCCTTGATGATATCGAATAACCCTTCCAAAACCTGATCTCCCTAGGTTCCCAAAACTACCACCATCGACATTTAGCTTAACCTATACTTGGAGACTGTCAATGTATCCATTGCACATCCCTTTCCTGCTTTCTCGCTTTTCCAAAAAAACTTTACTGCAAGTTAAACCATCGCTTGAATCTTATTAACACTCACCATCAACAGAGTGCTACATCTTTCAAAAACCTATTCATTGCACGTTCTCCATATCCACCACAATGTGTAATAGAAGAGAATGTGTGACTATATTCCCATTTGTATAAAACCAAGTATTCATATCTTTTTTCCAAAAGCTATTCTCTACACCAAAACCCAAATAGATGTGATTTATAGCAGCCCTAAGACAATGCATTGTATTTTCTATATTAAACTTGCACCTGTTGCATAAGGAATTTTGACTAAGGTGTCTGCGAGCATGAAACCAATTTGTGGGTATGGCGTCATGCAGGATTAGCCACATAAAAATTTTAATTTGTTCTGGAGCCACAAGCCTCCACACCTAGTTCCACCCTTGGGTATCTATAGACACTGTATTTTGTCAGGATCTTTTCATATTTTTAAAAATTAAAAAAAAAAAGAGAGAGAGGAATATAAATTCTAAATTTTTAATTTAGTGTTTTATTTTTTGTTTAGCCTTTTATGTTTAAGAAACCCTAAGCCCAATAGTCTCAATCTCATTAAAATAACTTGTCCAAGCCTAATTACTTATTAGTGTTAGCCCATTTTTTTTGAGCCCAAATATCTTGATCCAAGTGGAGCACCCAAATCCAAGACCCATTTTTGTTGTGCTCCCTTTACAAGAAGAGAACCCTAGCCAATTGAAAAAAGGAGAAAAAACACATTCCATTCTTGGATTTTTTCCTCTCCTCCCTCTTGATTTCTTTCTCACATTCTCCATTAAATCTTTAATTCCTAAGACCTCATTCCCTTTTTTTAACTTCTTATAGTTGATTTTGATCATTATTCACCTCCTTCACACTTTTTCATCAACTTGGATAAGGCAAGGCAGCACCTATTGGGAGAAATTGAAGCTTGAACCTAAGGGTTTGTATGGATTTTTGAAACTTGAAGGGCTATCCACTTTGATTCTTGACACTAGAAGGCTTCAATTGGGTAATGACTTTCTTCCACTTCTTAATTCCTTGAACTCGTATATAATTTTGCAACTACATTTTTTGGTGCTTAGAAGCTTGATTATGCATGTTTTTAGTTGAAATTAGCTTCTTGGATGATTATAATATGACCTAAGTTTTGGCTCTAGTTCACTCTCAGTTTTGTCTCTTAAGAACCATAAGTCTTTCAGTTTTGCCTACTTTATGTTTTGTATATATGAGTATCCTCGAACATAATTCATGGTAATTATGAGTACAAGCAAATTGGAAGGCCCAACCGGAATATATCCAGATGTAAGCGTGGAGCAAGAACGTTGTTTTATTTATCTTTTATTTATTTATTTTTTGATGTAATTTAAAATTTCTCAATACTTAGATTTTGAGACAAGTTTTGTAATATTTAAAGTCATGCATTTGCATTGCATGTAAATATATACCTGTGTCGCATAGTATCCGCATGCCCCTTCACTTATCATGTGAGGATAAGGCGAGTTAGTCCTATATGGGATGCCTTTCTCTATCCGATCTAGGTGAAGGTAGCGCTACCCAGGACGGTTGCTTCATGCGATGAAGGGGTGGAAGGATTTAGGTCTCGGTAGATAATTCATGCATTGCACGTTTAAATTTTAGGTTATTATTTTTGTCAGATATTCTTGTAATCATTTTATTATTCTGGGGTAAATAAAATATACATTTTTGGCCATATTCTATTCGCACAACTAATTTAGGGTAATCGTCTTTAGACGGATGCTGTGGGGTGCCTAACACCTTCCCCACGCATAAACAGACTCCCGAACCCTCTCTTGTTCGTAGACCAATGTTTTTTTTAATTATTATTTAATAAATAAAAAATGGGTTTTCCAATTGTTTCCCGCTTTCTTAATACAATTGGTGGCGACTCTAAAGTTTTCATTTTGAAAACTTAAATCTCTTTTTATTTCGCCATCCGCGTCGTAGCGACCTTCGGGTACGTTGTGACAGTATCCATATGATTTTTTTTCCTTAGATATTAACCAATCATACCTAGCTTTTGCTGTATAAACCCTAGTTATGGTATTTCTCCAAACAATCGTGTCTTGAATATCACCATACTAAGCAAGCGGCACTCTAAAAATCTTATGTAAAACACAAACATTTCCATATGGAGATGAGATACTTATGAGCAATTCTAGTGCTATGGAGAAAATGACTATTCATATTTTATGGATGACTTAGGTTTAGGTTTCTTGTTGTAAGAGTTGAGTTCAATAGAAATTTTTCCACATGGTCTAATCCCATTCTTTTTCCAAGAGCTATAGGAAATCTTATTGAATCACCCCTTAGGATTGGTTTAGTGGTTATCCAAATTATAATCCTATTAGAACTTTAGAAAACTTGTGCCTATGGTCTAACCCCACTCTTTTCCCTAGTTGTATAGGTTATTTAATTTTTCCCCCAAAAAACCATACCTATACCTAGTTATAATTTTGATTTTTGTTCCCTTTCTGTCTTAATTATCAATTACACAACCCCCACTCATTCCAATCCATTTATATTTAAATATGATAGAGAAATCGTAACATAATAAGAGTATCCTTGTCATCCAATTATTATTATTACTTTGCATAGATTTAAAGCAAAGTTATAATAGATATAACTACATGTACAATGGTAGGGCATTTACTTTTCATTCAAATATCACAAGAGTATCTTATATTATACCATTTTTTATATCAAACATAGGAAAAGAGAATTTCAAATTTCTTCATTGATCGGAAAGAGTTTCCTATATTAATTACCTAGACAAACATACTAACCCTTTATTAATAAAGTATTGTGCCCCCAGTGGTTTGTAAAATAATTTAGTTCACATACTCATCCTATCCCAAAAATCAACTACCCAAAATTAAATTGCCCCTCTTGTTTATCTTTAAATAGGACATGTAATGGTTTCTTTCCTATTTATAATAAATGTGACATCCTAATTATTTTATTACAATTTGATAAATTTAAAAAAAAATGAAAAATAATTAGTGTTATATGCACTTAAAAACGTAAACACATTTCCATATAAATCTCAGTCAAATGCCTTAGCATGCTATATCTCAAGTTCATTAATACAAAATAGACATTTCCTAGAACTATCAACTCTAATAGTAGGGAACATAGGAAGTAAGATTAATGATATTGCCATCACCAGCTCAAGAAGCTACAAAGAATATAAACTTATTAATACATATGAGTGCACCTTAAGATAGGAAGAGAGATAGCCTTGAAATGGCAGTTCTCAATCATAAACATTTAGCACCCAGTTGCCAATATAATTTGTCACTTCTATTTCTTTTTTCCTTCTTCAGAAAATTTTCTTAATGAAGGGTTCCCTTCCAAAATGACTGTCCAAAATATTACACCACAAACTTAGATGGCAACCATAAACATATACAAACCATGATCATTTAGCTCAAAATGTTTTATCGTGTTGAGAAGGTATTGTAGACACCGTATTTTTTTCGGGTTTTATTTATTTATAGTTGAAATATATTCAAAAAAAAAGGAGAGAAAATTTAAATTTTTAGTTAGTGTTTTTTTATTGTTTGGGATTTTGCAATTAAAGAAAACCTAAGCCTAATCCATTGTCACACTAAGCTCATTTTAATTTAAGCCCACTTGGTCCATTTTTGTTATTTTTCTTAATTATGTAAATAATGGATAAAACATATAAATATATTTTGTAAATTTACTTTTAGCATCATTGAATCTAAAGTAACCAATAGGAGAACAACGAATAGATTTCCTACTCCTCTCCCCATTGGTCCAAGATTATGTATTATCTTCTATTTAGTAAATAACTAAAATAAAATAAAAAGGAAAGACTAATTAAAAGAAAGGCAATGGAGATGAATGGTTGAGATCAAAAGACTAAAGGGCAAAGTTGGAAATCAGCAAATGAAGAATAGTCAAAGGATGCAGACCACCCATTCAGCAAGGGGGATACGCACAAGAGAGCAAAGGGGAGAAAGAAAGAACTATTCAGCAAGAGAAAGAAAACAGAGCAAAAAAATACATGAAGAGCAGAAACCAGATTTCTTTTTTTGAGTAGAAAAGAAGAAGGGTAGCATACAAGAGAGGAAAGAAGAGAAAGAATAGTAAAAGGGGATGACCGAATAGCAAAGAAAGGGAGCAGAAACAGAGGTGTACGTGAGAGAGAAAGAGAGAAGAAAAGACGAAAGAAAGATTGAACCAGAAAAAGGGAAGAGAGCTCATGAGCTAAGCTTGAACTTGAGGGTGCTAGGAGTTCATTGTAGCAGCATAAGGAAGCCAGCCACTGCTAAGGTTTGATTCCCTTGCTCTTTTGATTTTGTGATTCTATTTTCACTTTCTTTTAAAATCCATAGCACTAGACGTTTCCAATTGGATGTCATGATGATCCTTTGTATAATTATGGAAACATGAGTTTAATTGTTGCTTAATCTAAAGAAAGTAAGTATGGGTTATCCTTATTGTTTTTAGATGCTTCAATGGAGGTGTTATTTGTTATGTAAATTGTGTTATGATACTAGAAGACTAGTTGCTTTGTGTCTTTCTTCAATTTTTGAATGGAAATGGAATGCTGAACTCATTGTGTGTATTGCTTGTAATCATATGGTTGAAATTTTGATGTTCAATTTATGGGTCATTTGTCATATTTGTTTGGGTAAATGTTAATAGATTGAAGTGATTACTCATGAAATTTTCAAATAGTGAGTGAGTTTGATTTTAAAAGGGTTCTATATACTTACTGTGTTGGCAATTTGAAAATTGGAATGACTTACTCAATTGGAAATTTAATTGGGTAATCTCTAGTTTGCCTATTTGGGAGTTGTTTAATAGTTCTATTTTGGTTCCTTTCCATCATGACTATACTTTGTATGAGGTGATTTGTTGTCTAGAAAATCTTATAATTCATGCTTTCACATTCACATATGTATTCTATAAAGGTAATAGAGGTGCTGCTCCATCAACCTATAACATGTTTGAGGATAAATCCATTGTTGGTGACATTAATGCTTTGAATTTCTTTGTTTTCGGGTCTGTCAGACAGCTCTGGCAGCACTTAATATTTGATTTATTTATGGAGTTACAGAGCTCAGATTTTAGTGATGTTAGTCTTATTAGAACCATAAGATACATCTCTTCAATGTGTAAATTTTTCAGATTTTTTTCATGGTTAGCTTGCTCCCAGTTTTCATGGAAAATTGGCTGTTTTTCTGAGTTGTCAGGCATGTTGTTCTTCTCTGGCAGCACTCAATGTTTGATTTATTTCTGGAGTTTCAGAGCTCGAATTTTAGTGATGTTAGTCTCATTAGAACCGGGAGACATGTATCTTAATTTTTTGTTTTTTTTTTTCAGATTTTTTTTCATGTGTTCTTCGCTCCCAGTTTGCATGGAAAATCGGATGTTTTTCTGCTCTGTCAAAACTTTTGATCTTCTCTGGCAGCATGTAGCTTTTTATTTCTTTCTGGAGTTATACAACTCCGAATTGCATGATTCTTATCTCTTTAGAATCGTAAGTTGTATTTATTCATTTTTTGTATTTTGAAGATTTTTTCATGTCTACTTTGCCCCCAGTTTGCATTTAAAGTTGGCTATTGTTTTTGCTTTGTCAGTTTAGTTGACTTTCTCTGACAGCAGGTGGTTTTTTAATTCTTTCAAGAGCTATAGAGCCCCGATGTAAGTGTTTCTTGTTTCTTTGGAACCATAAGATGTCTATCTTCTATTTGTGAAATTTTCATAATTTTTGCATTTCTTGTTGATTGTTTAAGGTTCTTTCGGCCTGCTGTTCGGGTTTTATTACTAACATTTCTTTTAACTATTTTGGAAGCTATTCACTAGGTTAGTTCTCATGCATTGTGTGCACTATTCCAAGGGGTGTTTAGGGTTTGAATATGCATTTTTGTTTGATATTGTGTTATTCTTTTTGAGGCATATGGAGATTAAATGGGTAGGTCAATTAGATTTCTTCCAAGTCTTGCCTAACCTATGTTTTGGTGTATTTATGAGCATCCTCGAATACAACTCATGGTAGTTATGAATGTGAGCAAATCGGAAGGCCCAACGGGAAGATACGTAACTGCAAGCTTGGAGCAAGAATGTTGTTGTATTTATTTTTTTATTTTATATTATTTTTTGATGTAAATTAATATTTCTCAGTACTTAGATTTTGAGATAAGTTTTGTAATATTTAAAATCATGTATTTGCACTGCATATAAAAATAATACCTATGTCGCGTAGTATCCATATGCCCTTTCACTTATCAGGGGAGGATAGGGCGAGTCAGTCCTATATGGGATGTCTTTCTCTATCCGATTTAGGTGAAGGTAGCGCCACCCTGGATGGTCGCTTCATGCAATGAAGGGGTGGAAAGATTTAGGTCCCGATAGATAATTCATACATTGCACGTTTAATTTTCTTTGTTTTTATTTTCATTAGATATTCTTGTAATAATTTATTATTCTGGGGTAAATAAAATTTACATTTTTGGCTATATTCTGTTTGCAAAACTAATTTAGGGTAACTATCTTTAGACAGATGTTGTGGGGTGTCTAACACCTTCCCCACAGCATAAACAAACTCACGAACCATCTTTGATTCGCAGGACCTTTGTTTTTTTTTTAATTAATTAAAAATGGGATCTTCCAATTGTTCCCCGCTTTCTTAATATAATTGGTAGCGACTCTAGAATTTTCATTTCGAAAACTAAATCTCTTTTTATTTAGTCATCCGCGTCGTAGCGACCTTTGGGTACGTTGTGACATTTTGGCGACTCCATTGGGGACAGTCAGAGAGTCAAGCCTAGAAAATCGGTTGTGCGAACTTAATACAGACTTGTGTATTTTCTTTACCCCTAAATTTACTTTTATTTTGTTGTTTCTTTCTTTGTTGGTTAGTTATGCTTTCGATTATGTTATTTTCTTATTTTTATTTTTTATTTTTTTTTTGCATTCGTAGATAGCTTATTACTGTAACATTTTTCTTCTATTTCCTTGTAGTTAGGTAGTTTATGGTAGATGTAGTGTGGTTTGTATGCTTCTCCCGCACACACTATGCACTAACACTATAACCCTGAACACTACTCATCGGCTCTGTACTTGGGCCATTTTAAAGCTAGGATTAGAAGGGAGCCTTGTGTTATTACTGGGAGGTTTATCTTTCGGTAGTTTATACAAAAGCTTCCACTCAGATTGTGGATCATCTTGCTGATTTGGGTAACTAGAAGGGTTATCCCCTTGTGAACTAGGTTAGTATGGTGTGATCTCCATCATTTTGGTGGAGGCAGTCTGCAGTACCTTGGATTTTCAGGATATTAGAACCCATTACCAAAATGTGCACGTAATTTGACGGTAGATGCCACCTTTATAGGGTAGACCTTGACTTCTAGGTTAGCAATCTTAAGCCTAAGGCTGATCCATTCATAAGACATAGGAGGAGCATTTCTTTTTGTTATTTCTCTAATTGTTTTCATGCATTAAAGTTAGAGGCATGATGCCTCATTTCTTTTTCAAATAAACCAAGTATCCATTTTTTTTTATTTTCTCATTTACATTTTTACCCTTTTATTTTCCAAATAAGTAAAAAGAGGTTGAAGCCTTGTTGTTTTTTTTCATTATTGTTTCAAAGTAAGTCGTATGCATTTGTGCATTAGTTCAATTGATGAGCATCATTTTTTAAATAAAAATATTAGTACTTTTCTTCATTTGTTAATAAGGCAGAAGTCATATTTTGTCCATTTTTTTTTCTCTTCTTTCTTGTCAAAGCACCAAAGCTTTTGTTCTGTTCATTTCAAAAAAAATAAAAAAAGAGCTATACATTTTTCTCTTGCCCATTCCATAAACCTCATTTTTTCCATTCATCCAATGCAGTTTTCATTGAAAAATGTTGAACATTGCTCGTTCAAAGAAAAATACACTCAATCAAAACCACTTCATAAAAAGGTCAATTGGGCTCAAATCAAGAACCATCACTGTCATGGAGGAAAATCAGGAACATGGTCGCAATCTAGAGGGTGAGTTTGATGAATTGAAATCTCGTCTGAATGAAATAATGAAGCTTCTCATAGAGAACCTGAAGTTGAAGGATGTGGCTGAGGGGTCAAGTGGTGTCAATATCCTCAAATTTCTCATGTAACACCCTTATTGACATATCCGTCAATTGAGGCAAACACTGCAATTTCTGCTCCAATATGGGGAATGCCTCTACATATGATGCCTCCTACAAATTTGGTGCAAGAATATGATTCAGTAATCCCTCCAACCACCCAACCAGCTGATGTTATGTGTGCCATCTCCCAGCCGTTCTTAGGCCCATTTTCTCTACTTATGGAAGCTCTATTCAATCCAAATAAAAATCAAGGGGTCGTCTTCACATACACTTATTCAATCACTCACTACACTGCACAAGAAGCTTTAGGGGTAGTTCCTTTAGAGAAAGATAAGGAAGAGCTAGAGAATGAGAGGCTAAGGGTCGAATCCATGGAGAAAAAGCAAGCACTATTGGAAGAGCAGGTTAAGATTATGCAAGGATCAAGGGCATATGGGTCAGTGAACATTGATGAATTTTCCTTGACACACCAGAAATTGTTCTCCCAAAAGATTTTAAAATGCCTGAGTTTGCTTGCTATGATGGAATAACCAATCCTCGGCTTCACTTAAAATCCTATTGCACTAAGATGTCCATTTGGTCAAGAGATGAGAAGTTCTTTATGCATTTCTTCCAAGAGAGTTTGACTAGTCTTGCTTCAGATTGGTATTGGCGTTTGGATCACCTTAAGATTCACACATGGAGAGACCTAGCTGATGCTTTCTTGAAGCAATATAGTTTTAATGACAACATAGCCCCTACTAGAGCTCAATTGGGGTCTATGCGTAAGGAAGAGAGTGAAAGCTTTAAAGATTACGCTCAAAAGTGGAGGAATTTAGCAGCTCAAGTTCAACCTCCATTGTTGGATTCTGAAATGATTCACTATTTCATGAATACTTTGCATTCCCCTTATGCTGAGTTGATGGTAGCAGCTGTTTATAAGAATTTCTCTGAGTTGATGAAGGTCACAGAGAGAGTTGAAAGGATGAATTGAGCAGGAAAATTGTCATTCTTTGGAAGAGAAAATCATAATAACGGCAGAAAGAATGGAGAATCATTTAGGAAGAAAGAGGATGAGGTAAATATGGTACATTCATCAAGAACATTATTGTGCCTTCAACCTCGAGGCCCATACCATCCTCCTCCACCTCCTTACCAAGTTAATGTAATCTCACCATCTTATCCTTCATACCAACCCAATCTTCCATCATTCTATACACCTCACCAAAATTCTCCTCAAGGATACCATGTTCCTAAAGCACCATTGATGATCAAGTCTAATCATGGATGACCAAGAGGTTTTAAGAAGAATGATGCTTTTCCTGATTTAGGAATTACCAATTTGGAATTGTACTTGTAGCTACTAGAAGCACAAGTAATGACACCACAACCAGTGAAACCATTACAACCTTCATTTCCTCCAAGCTACAATTCACATCTTAGTTGTGCATTCCACAATGATGTGTTAGGACATTCAATTGAAGATTGCAAGGTTTTTAAAGACCGTGTGCTACGGTTGATCAAGGGCGGGGTTGTGAATGTAGAATATGAAAATGGAATGCCTATTTTGATCATCTGCCCTTCGCCAAATCATGAAGTACAACTCTAAAAGATTCTAGTTCAAGTGTAGGTGGATAGGTTAGAGGAAATCATCAAGGAAATTTTCATTAGTTCAAAGCTTTTCTCAGTTGTTAATGTTTATTTTGTCAAAGTCTTACTCTAGACCTTATTTTTTTTTGCCTTCATTAATGTAAACATCATGTGTTCCCATTCACCATCTTTCATTTTCTAATTTTCTTTTAAATGCTTCTCGTCAAAATCCTTCAAAAAAAAAAAAAGGAGTCCCATGAGTTTTTCCTTTGAGGAGTTGCAATTGATGCAAAGATGATAAAATTGAGAGTGATGGAAACTCAATACCTCATAAAAAATTGATTTTCAAGAACATTGTGAGCTCTACAAGCAAACTTTTCCAATGATCAGAGGCATTTTTTTTGTTCTCCCAAACATTGCAGAGTATCCTTAGTCACTTATTTGAGCTTGAAGAAATAGTTCATTTCTTAATTTCCGAATTCATGTACTCCCTTGGGAAAAGTAGAACTCCAATAAGTTTTCATAACAACATTCAAATGCCAAGAAAGATAATTTTCTTTCTTCTACCCAAACAGATCGTATCCTTTGTCATCCCATTTTGAGCTTTAAATTGTCCTTCATACCTGATGAGAATCATACTCGGGATACAATGAGAATAAACTTGTAAAAGATATCTTCGAAATGTCAATGGACTTGCTAAAAAGAAAGTAAAAATGCAAAGGAAATGCAAAAGAGAGAAAATTCTCAAAAAAAAAAAAGGAAAAGACCTTCAAAAAGAGAAGNAAAAAGAAAAGAAAATTTTTTCCCAAAAAAAAAAAAAAAAGAAAGAAAGAGAATAAACAAATGTATTCCTTCCATTTGGTTGAGGAATAGGAAAGGCAGTCAAGGTGACAAGAAAATAAAAAATTAGAAGACTACAAGTTGTCAAAAGCAAGATTCTCATTGTTGTCCCAACATCAAATGTTTGGGCCTTTACATATTTTCTTTCATTAGTCATATCTTACATCCATAAAATCCATTACAACCCTTGAGCATCCTCTTGGTAAGTGAATATTGGCACAAAAGCTTATTGGAGTTTGGGCATTGAAGAAAAATGGAGAAATAAGGTAAGGGACAAAATCAAGTTTTGAGCCTTTATTCTTTCATGTCAAAATAAAAGTATTTTACCCTAAGACCATGTTACAAGCTTTTGAAGACCTCCTTGAGGATTGATTGCTAGAACTATAAACTAGGAAAAAAAATTTCATGAAATTTTTTTGGTGTTCAAAAGAAATAAAACTAGGGCAAAGCCTGACTCAAGAAAAATTTCATTGGTATCAATTGCATGACCCTCAAAGGTAATATCTTTGAATCCTTACACTGGGGCAAATTTTCATTCTTCAAATTTGCAAGATCTCATAATCATTGCAATAAGGGTTCTATATCCTAACTTTTGCCTCCACGATCTTCCCCAATGTCTGACACTGGGGCAAATTTTGGATTGCCCAAAATTCATTTCTTTTGCAACTTTGTCCTTGACAAGTTCATTTGCATAAATCAAGGGGCATAGATCTTGTCTCATATCAACCATTTCTTCACCACTTTGTCATTTATTGGATGCATGACTCATTTAATTACTTTTTGTTAAATAAAATAAGAGTGGATGTTACTAGATTGGCATAATAAGTATTAATTTTTGTAAATTTGCTTTGAAGTAATTACAAGATTTGCATGATGAGTGTTCAGAGGAGTTCAAGTAAAAAAGTTTAGAAGGAAATGCTCTCAAAACTTTCATGGCAACTGAGGGCCATAGATTGATAACTACACTATAATCTCAAATCAAGTGAGCTTGAATGACATGCTTCAGTGTTTGGTTAAAAAGAAAAAGGCTTCAAATTGGGGTAAATTTTTATTGGGTTAAATCTTCTTTGAGCAAGCAAGTCACATTGCATCTTTAGACTCATTAAATATCTTTTGGTCATTGAATTCTTTGAGACTTGATTTTTAGAAGAAAAAAAAGAGAAAAGAATTAAAACTCATTCATTACCATTTCAATCAACTTGACAGTTTATTCGAGGTTTCCATTTTGCATTTACTTGATAGTTTTCTCAAGATTTGACAGTCCATCAGAGTTTTTAAAATTTCATTCCAATTTCAATTTTATCACTCGACAGTTCGGTTGAGATTTCTATTTTGCATTTACTTGACAGTTCGGTCAAGGTCTGATGGTCCGTCAGAGATTTTAAAATTTCATGCTAATTTCAATTTTATCACTCAACAGTCCAGTTGAGATTTCGATTTTGCATTCACTTGACAGTTCAGTCAAGGTTTGAAGGTCCGCCAGAGTTTTTAAAATTTCATGCCAATTTCAATTTTATCACTCGACAGTCCAGTTGAGATTTCCATTTTGCATTTACTTGACAGTTCAGTCAAGGTCTGACGGTCCGTTAAAGTTTTTTAAAATTTCATGCCAATTTCAATTTTATCACTTGACATCCGATTGAGATTTTCATTTTATATTTACTTGACAGTTCGGTCAAGGTCTGACATTCCGTCAGAGTTTTTAAAATTTCATGCCAATCTCAATTTTATCACTTGACAGTCCGGTCGAGGTTTTCATTTTGCATTTACTTGACAGTTCAGTCAAGGTCTGACGGTTCATCAGTGTTTTAAATTTATGTTGGCTCCTGAGTGAAAGATCTCGGTGCTTTTAAATTATGTTGGCCCCCCCGAGTGAAAGATCCCAGTGCTTTTAAATCCTGTTGGCTCTCGAGTGAAAGATCTTGATGCTTTTAAATTTCTGTCGGTTCCCGAGTGAAAAACTTCAGTGCTTTTAAATTTCTATCAGCTTCCGAGTAAAAGATCTCGATGCTTTTAAATTCCTGTCGGCTCCCGAGGGAAAGATCTCGGTGCTTTTAAATTTTTATCAGCTCCCAAGCGAAAGATTTCAGTCCTTTTGAATGTTTCATGTGCTCTGAACAAAATACTCGTCATTTTAAATTTACATGATTCTTATACTAAAACATGACAAGCAATAGCTAAGTCTGTTTTATCTATAAGAAAACATGTAAAGAGGAGCAACTGTAAACACCGTATTTTGTCCGGTTTTTATTTATTTATAGTTAAAATATATTCAAAAAAAATGGAGAGAAGCTTTAAATTTTTAATTAGTGTTTTTTTTATTGTTTGGGCTTTTGCAATTAAAGAAAACCTAAGCCTAATCCATTGTCACACTAAGCCCATTTTAATTTAAGCCCACTCTGTCCATTTTTGTTATTTTTCTTAATTATGTAAATAATGGATAAAACTAATCCATTGTGACATTAAGCCCATTTTAATTTAAGCCCACTTGGTTCATTTTTGTTATTTTTCTTAATTATGTAAATAATGAATAAAACATATAAATATATTTTGTAAATTTACTTTTGGCATCATTGAATCTAAAGTAACCAATAGGAGAACAAGGAATAGATTTCTTCCTCTCCCCATTGGTCCAAGATTATGTATTATCTTCTATTTAGTAANAAAAAAAAAAAAAAAAAGGAAAGACCAATTAAAAGAAAGGCAATGGAGATAAATGGTTGAGATCAAAAGACTAAGGGGCAAAGTTAGAAATCAGCAAAAGAAGAATAGTCAAAGGATGGAGACCACCCATTCAGCAAGGGAGATATGCACAAGAGAGCAAATGGGAGAAAGAAAGAACTATTCAGCAAGAGAAAGAAAACAGAGCAGAAAAATGCATGAAAAGCAGAAACCAGATTTCTTTTTTGAGTAGAAAAGAAGAAGGTTAGCATACAATAGAGGAAAGAAGAGAAAGAATAGTAAAAGGGGATGACCGAATAGCAAAGAAAGGGAGCAAAAACAAAGGTGTACGTAAGAGAGAATAGAAAGAAGAAAAGAGGTGAAGAATAGTCAAAGGATGGAGACCACCCATCCAGCAAGGGAGATATGCAGAAGAGAGCAAATGGGAGAAAGAAAGAACTATTCAGCAAGAGAAAGAAAACAGAGCAGAAAAATACATGAAAAGCAGAAACCAGATTTCTTTTTTGAGTAGAAAAGAAGAAGGTTAGCGTACAAGAGAGGAAAGAAGAGAAAGAATAGTAAAAGGGGATGACCGAATAGCAAAGAAAGGGAGCAAAAACAAAGGTGTACGTGAGAGAGAATAGAAAGAAGAAAAGAGGAAAGAAAGATTGAACCAAAAAAAGGGAAGAGAGCTCGTGATTTGCTATCTAGAAAATCTTATAATTCATGATTTCACATTCACATATGTATTCTAGAAAGGTAATAGAGGTGCTGCTCCATCAACCTTTAACATGTTTGAGGATAAATCCATTGTTGGTGACATTAATGCTTTGAATTTCTTTGTTTTCAGGTCTGTCAGACAGCCCTGGCAGCACTCAATATTTGATTTATTTATGGAGCTACAGAGCTCGGATTTTAGTGATGTTAGTCTCATTAGAACCGTAAGATGCATGTCTTAAATTTGTAAATTTGAATATTTTTTTCATGGTTAGCTTGCTCCCAGTTTTCATGGAAAGTTGGCTGTTTTTCTGAGTTGTCAGGCATGTTGTTCTTCTCTGGCAGCACTCAATGTTTGATTTATTTCTGGACCTTCAAAGCTCTGATTTTAGTGATGTTAGTCTCATTAGAACCGGGAGGCACGTATCTTAATTTTTTGTATTTTTTCAGATTTTTTTCATGTGTACTTCGCTCCCAGTTTGCATCGAAAATCGGATGTTTTTTTGCTCTGTCAAAAGTTTTGATCTTCTCTGACAGCATGCAGCTTTTTATTTCTTTCTGGAGTTATACAACTCCAAATTGCATGCTTCTTATCTCTTTAGAATCGTAAGATGTATTTATTCATTTTATGTATTTTTAAGATTTTTTTCATGTCAACTTTGCCCCCAGTTCACATTTAAAGTTGGCTGTTGTTTTTGTTTTGTCAGTTTAGTTGATTTTCTCTGACAGTAGGTGGGTTTTNAAATTGCATGCTTCTTATCTCTTTAGAATCGTAAGATGTATTTATTCATTTTATGTATTTTTAAGATTTTTTTCATGTCAACTTTGCCCCCAGTTCGCATTTAAAGTTGGCTGTTGTTTTTGCTTTGTCAGTTTAGTTGATTTTCTCTGACAGCAGGTGGGTTTTTTATTCTTTCTAGAGCTATAAAGCCCCGATTTAAGTGTTTCTTATTTATTTGGAATCATAAGATGTCTATCTTCTATTTGTGAAATTTTCATAATTTTTGCATTTCTTGTTGATTGTTTAAGGTTTTGTTCGGCCTGCTATTCGGGGTTTATTACTTACATTTTTTTTAACTGTTTTAGAAGTTATTCACTAGGTTAGTTCTCATGCATTGTGTGCACTATTCCAATGGGTGTTTAGGGTTTGAATATGCATTTTTGTTTGATATTGTGTTATTCTTTTTGAGGCATGTGGAGATTGAATGGGTAGGTCAATTAGATAGATTTCTTCTAAGTCTTGTCTAACCTGTGTTTTGGTGTATTTATGAGCATCCTCAAATACAACTCATGGTAGTTATGAATGTGAATCAGAAGACCCAACCGGAAGATACCTAACTACAAGCTTGAAGCAAGAATGTTGTTGTATTTATCTTTTTATTTTATTTTGTTTTTTGATGTAAATTAATATTTCTCAGTACTTAGATTTTGAGACAAGTTTTGTAATATTTAAAATCATGCATTTGCACTGCATATAAAAATAATACCTGTGTCGTTTAGTATCCGTATGCCCCTTCACTTATCATGGGAGGATAGGGCGAGTCAGTCCTATATGGGATGCCTTTCTCTATCTGATCTAGGTGAAGGTAGTGCCACCCTGGACGGTCGTTTTATGCGATGAAGGGGTGGAAGGATTTAGGTCTCGGTAGAAAATTCATGCATTACACATTTAAGTTCTTTGTTTTTTTATTAATGTAAGATATTCTTGTAATACATTTATTATTTTGGGGTAAATAAAATACACGTTTTTGCCATATTTATGTTCGCACAATTAATTTAGGGTAACCATCTTTAGACGGATGTTGCAGAGTGCCTAATACCTTTCCCACGCATAAACAGACTCTCGAACCCTCTCTGGTTCGCAGACTGTTATTTTATTTTTATTAAAAAAAAAAGTTTTCCAATTGTTCCCTTTTTTCTTAATACAATTGGTGGCGACTCCAAAGTTTTCATTTCGAAAACTAAATCTCTTTTTATTTAGCTATTCGCGTTGTAGCGACCTTCGGGTACGTTGTGACAGTTTGACAACTCCACTGGGGACAGTCAAAGAGTCAAGCCCAGAAAATCGGTTATGCGAACTTAATACGGCTTTGTGTATTTTCTTTACCCCTAAATTTACTTTTATTTTGTTGTTTCTTTCTTTGTTGGTTAGTTATGCTTTCGGTTATGTTATTCGCTTATTTTTTTTTGCATTCGTAGATAGCTTATTACTGTTACATTTTTCTTGTATTTCCTTGTAGTTAGGTAGTTTATGGTAGATGCAGTGAGGTTTGTATGCTTCTCCCGCACACAGTGTGCACTAATACTATAACCCTACACACTATTTATCGGCTCTGTACCTGGGCCATTTTAAAGCTAGGATTAGAAGGGAGCCTTGTGTTATTACCGGGAGGTTTATGCTTTGATTGTTTATACGAAAGCTTCCACTCAGATTGTGGATTATCTTGCTGATTTGGGTAAGCAGAGGGGTTATCCCCTTGTGAACCAGGTTAGTATGGTGTGATCTCCATCATTTTGGTGGAAGCAGTCTGCAATACCTTGGACTTTCAGGATATTAGAACCCATCACCAAAATGTGCACGTAATTTGACGGTAGATGCCACCTTTATAGGGTAGACCTTGACTACTAGGTTAGTAATCCTAAGCCTAAGGCTGGTCCATTCATAAGACATTGGAGGAGCATTTCTTTTTGTTATTTCTCTAATTGTTTTCATGCATTAAAGTTAGAGGCATGATGCCTCATTTCTTTTTAAATAAACCAAGTATCCATTTTTTTTTATTTTCTTATTTACATTTTTACCCTTTCATTTTCCAAATAAGTAAGAAGATGTTGAAGCCTTGTTTCTTTTTTCATTATTGTTTCAAAGTAAGTCGTATGCATTTGCGCATCAATTCAATTGATGAGCATCATTTTTTAAATAAAAATATTACTATTTTTCTTCATTTGTTAATAAGGCATAAGTCATATTTTGTCCATTTTTTTCTTCTTTCTTGTCAAAGCACCAAAGTTTTTGTTCTGTTCATTTAAAAAAAATAAAAAATACTTAATTATACATTTTTCTCTTATCCATTCCATAAACCTCATTTTTTCCATTCATCCAATGTAGTTTTCATTGAAAAGTGTTGAACATTGCTCACTCAAAGAAAAATACACTCAATCAAAATCACTTCGTAAAAAGGTCAATTGGGCTCAAATCAAAAACCATCACTATCATGGAGGAAAATTAGGAACATGATCGCAATATAGAGGGTGAGTTCAATGAATTGAAATCTCATCTAAATGAAATGATGAAGCTTCTCATAGAGAACTTGAAGGTGAAGGATGTGGCTGAGGGGCCAAGTGGTGTCAATATCCCTCAAATTTCTCTTGTAACACCCTTATTGACATACCCGTCAATTGAGGCAAACATTGCAATTTCTGCTCCAATATGGGGAATGCCTCTACGTATGATGTCTCCTACAAATTTGGTGCAAGAATATGATTCAATAATCCCTCCAACCACCCAACCAGATGATGTTATGCATGCCATCTCACAGCCGTTCTCAGGCCTATTTTCTCTACTTATGGAAGCTCTACTGAATCCAAATAAAAATTAAGGGGACGTCTTCACGTACACTCATCCAATCACTCACTACACTGCACAAGAAGCTTCAGGGGTATCCTTTAGGGAAAGATAAGGAAGAGCTAGAGAAGGAGAGGCTAAGGGTCGAATCCATGGAGAAAAAGCAAGCACTGTTGGAAGAGCAGGTTAAGATTATGCAAGGATCAGAGGCATATGGGTCAGTGAACATTGATGAACTTTCCTTGACACCAGAAATTATTCTCCTAAAGGTTTTAAAATGCCTAAGTTTGCCTGCTATGATGGAACAATCAATCCTCGGCTTCACTTAAAATCCTATTGCACTAAGATGTCCATTTGGTCAAGAGATGAGAAGTTCTTTATGCATTTCTTTCTAGAGAGTTTGACTGGTCCTGCTTCAGATTAGTATTGGCGTCTGGATTACCTTAAGATTCACACATGGAGAAACCTAGATAATGCTTTCTTGAAGCAATATAGTTTTAATGACAACATAGCCCCTACTAGAGCTCAATTAGGGTTTATGCGTAAGGAAGAAAGTGAAAGCTTTAAAGATTACACTCAAAAGTGGAGGAATTTAGTAGCCCAAGTTCAACCTCCATTGTTGGATTCTGAAATGATTCACTATTTCATGAATACTTGGCATTCCCCTTATGCTGAGTTGATGGTAGCAGCTGTTTATAAGAATTTCTCTGAGTTGATGAAGGCTGGAGAGAGAGTTGAAGAGATGAATCGAGCAAGAAAATTATCATTCTTTGGAAGAGAAAATCATAATAACGGTAGAAAGAATGGAGAATAATTTAGGAAGAAAAAAGGTGAGGTAAATTTGGTACATTCATCAGGAACATTATCGTGCCTTCAACCTCGAGGCCCATACCATCCTCCAATTCCCATTTTTCCACCTCTTTACCAAGTTAATGTAATCTCACCATCTTATCCTTCATACCAACCCAATCTTCCATCATTCTATACACCTCACCAAAATTCTCCTCAAGGATACCATGTTCCTAAAGCACCATTGATGATCAAGTCTAATCATGGACAACCAAGAGGTTTTCGGAAGAATGATACTTTTCATGATTTAGGAATAACCAATTTGGAATTGTACTTGCAGCTACTAGAAGCACAAGTAATAACACCACAACTGGTGAAACCATTACAACCCCCATTTCCTCCAAGCTACAATCTGCATCTTAGTTGTGCATTCCACAATGATGTGTTAAGAAATTCAATTGAAGATTGCAAGGTTTTTAAAGACCGTGTGCTACAGTTGATCAAGGTCGGGGTTATGAATGTAGAATATGAAAATGGAGTGTCAATTTTGATCATCTGCCCTTCGGCAAATCATGAAGCGCAACTCTAAAAGATTCTAGTTCAAGTGCAGGTGGATAGGTTAGAGGAGATCATAAAGGAAATTTTCATTAGTTCAAAGCTTTTCTCAGTTGTTAATGTTTATTTTGTCAAAGTCTTACTCTAGACCTTATTTTATTTGCCTTCATTAATGTAAACATTATGTGTTCCCATTCACCATCTTTCATTTTCTAATTCTCTTTTAAATGCTTCTCGTCAAAATCCTTCAAAAAAAAAAAAAAGGGGGACTCCCATGAGTTTTCCCTTTGAGGTGTTGCAATTAATGCAAAGATGATAAAATTGAGAGTGATGGAAACTTAATACCTCATAACAAAATGATTTTTAAGAACATTGTGAGCTCTACAAGCAAACTTTTCCAATGATCAGAGACATTTTTTTTGTTCTCCCAAACATTGCGGAGTATCCTTAGTCACCTATTTGAGCTTGAAGAAGTAGTTCATTTCTTAATTTTTGAATTCATGTACTCTCTTGGGAAAGGTAGAACTCCAATAAGTTTTCATGACAACATTCAAATGCCAAGAAGGATGATTTTCTTTCTTCTACCCAAACACATCGATCCTTTGTCATCGCACTTTGAGCTTTAAATTGTCTTTCATACCTGATGAGAATCATACCCGGGGTACAATGAGAATAAACTTGTAAAAGATATCTTTGAAATGTCAATGGACTTGGTAAAAAGAAAGTAAAAATGCAAAGGAAATGCAAAAGAGAGAAAAATTCTCAAAAAAAGAAAAAGACCTTCAAAAAGAGAAGAAAATTATTTTCCAAAAAAAAAAATAGAGAAAGAAAGAGAATAAACAAATGTATTCCTTCCATTTGGTTGAGGAATAGGAAAGACAATTAAGGTGACAAGAAAATAAAAAAATTAGAAGACTACAAGTTGTCAAAAGCAAGATTCTCATTGTTGTCCAAACATTAAATGTTTGGGCCTTTACATATTTTCTTTCATTAGCCATATCTTACATCCCTAAAACCCCATTACAACCCTTGAGCATCCTCTTGGTAAGTGAATGTTGGCACAAAAGCTTATTGGAGTTTGGGCATTGAAGAAAAATAGAGAAATAGGGTAAGGGACAAAATCAAGTTTTGAGTCTTTATTCTTTCATGTCAAAATAAAAGTCTTTTACCCTAAGACCACGTTACAAACTTTTGAAGACCTCCTTGAGGATTGATTAGCTAGAACCATAAATTGGGGAAAATTTTTTCATGAAAAACTTTTGGTTTTCAAAAGAAATAAAACTGGAGCAAAGCCAGACTTAAGAAAAATTTCATTGGTATCAATTGCATGACCCTCAAAGGGAATATCTTTGAATTACACTGGGGCAAATTTTCATTCTTCAAATTTGCAAGCTCTCATAATCATTGCAACAAGGGTTCTATGTCCTAACTACACTAGGGCAAATTTTGGATTGCCCAAAATTCATTTCTTCCGCAACTTTGTCCTTGACAAGTTCATTTGCATAAATCAAGGGGCATAGATCTTGTCTCATATTAACCATTTCTTCACCACTTTTTTCATTTCTTGGATGCATGACTCATTTCATTAATTTTTGTTAAATAAAATAAGAGTGGATGTTTCTAGATTGGCATAATAAGTATTAATTTTTGTGAATTTGCTTTGAAGTAATTACATGATCTGCATGATGAGTGTTCAGAGGAGTTCAAGTGAAAAAGTTTAGAAGGAAATGCTCTCAAAGCTTTCATAGCAACTGAGGGCCCTAGATTGATAACTACACTATAATCTCAAATCAAGTGAGCTTGAATGACATGCTTCAGTATTTGGTTAAAAAGCAAAAGGCTTCAAATTTGGGTAAATTTTGATTGGTTAAATCTTCTTTGAGCAAGCAAGTCACGTTGCATCTTTAGACTCATTAAATGTCTTTTGGTCATTGAATTCTTTGAGATTTGATTTTTAGAAAAAAAAAAAAAAAAGAGAAAAGAATTAAAACTCATTCATTACCATTTCAGTCAACTCGACAGTTTAGTCGAGGTTTCCATTTTGCATTTACTTGACAGTTTGGTCAAAGTCTAACGGTCCGTCAGAGTTTTTAAAATTTCATTCCTATTTCAATTTTATCACTAGACAGTTCGGTTGAGATTTTCATTTTGCATTTACTTGACAGTTCGGTCAAGGTCTGATGGTCCGTTAGAGTTTTTAAAATTTCATGCTAATTTCAATTTTATCACTCGATAGTCCAGTTGAGATTTCCATTTTGCATTTACTTGACAGTTCGGTCAAGGTCGACGATCCGTCAGAGTTTTTAAAATTTCATACCAATATCAATTTCATCACTCGACAGTCCAGTTAAGATTTCGATTTTGCATTTACTTGAAAGTTTAGTCAAGGTCTGACGGTCCGTCAGAGTTTTTAAAATTTCATGTCAATTTCAATTTTCTCACTCGACAATCTAGTTGAGATTTTCATTTTCCATTTACTTGACAGTTCAGTCAAGGTCTGACAGTTCGTCAGAGTTTTTTAAAATTTCATGCCAATTTTAATTTTATCACTCGACAGTCCAGTTGAGATTTTCATTTTGCATTTACTTGATAGTTCGGTCAAGGTCTGACGGTCTATTAGAGTTTTTTAAAATTTCATGCCAATTTTAATTTTATCACTTGACATCCGGTTGAGATTTTTATTTTGTATTTACTTGACAGTTCGGTCAAGGTCTGACAGTTCGTCAGAGTTTTTAAAATTTCATGTCATTCTCAATTTTATTACTCGACAGTCCGGTCGAGGTTTTCATTTTTCATTTACTTGATAGTTCGGTCAAGGTCTGACAGTTTTTCTTTCATGCACCAATGAGAAACTAACTATAAATAAAATTCCCCAACCTAGACTTGAAACAAAACAGAAAAAACCCAACAAAATGAAAAAATATAGAGGCAACTTTCCAGCTATTCTACACTATCATAGTTTATCCATTCTTAGCACTAGGCACAAATGCAGCCCTATAGCTCACATCCCAATGACATCAGCTTGGAAAAACATTAATTATCTGCATCACAACCACATAGCTAACATATAAATACCCATGGATGCTTGTCAAAAAAAATATAAAAACAACTAGTTATAATTAATAAAGAAAACCAAAAATGTTGTCAAACGTAAACAAACAAATCATATGGCACAAATGCAGCCCTATAGCTCACATCCCAATGACATCAGCTTGCAAAAACATTAATTATCTGCATCACAACCACATAGCTAACATATAAATACCCATGGATGCTTGTCAAAAAAATATAAAAACAACTAGTTATAATTAATAAAGAAAACCAAAAATGTTGTCAAACGTAAACAAACAAATCATAAAGATATACATAACATCAATCATTCTAAACATATTTCCTAACAAAAGCCCTAATTCAATTTCACCAAAAATAAACAAATTCATTTCCAATTCGGGCATCAACCAGTAAATTTTGTCCAAATTCAAAACTACCCTAATAACATCTAAACTAAGCAACATACAACTAAAGCATATCATACATCAAAAGTCATATGCAAATTAACTACAAATTCAAGGAGAAAAACACATAAATGATAATCACACTTTTATACAGTAATTAACCCTCATAGTTAGTGTCTTAAATCTCTTTTAGTGCTTAATTGAGTGGGCTTGGCCTTATTTCATAATTTTGGGTTCATATTGGGCTAAATTGTTTCATTAAGCATTATTAGGGTTTTGATATTGTTTCTGTATTTCGGATATATCTTTAGTTCTAGATGTCTAAAAATTGTGAATCTTGACTTGTAGGAAAGGTAAGATGATTTTCTACAACTTGCATTCATACCTCCAAGGCCAATTCGGATATCCAGTGGATCAAATTTGACTCGGAAGTTAGAGCAAAGATGCTGCCGTTGGAATCTAACCCTCATGCAAAGTTTGGAACATAACTTGGGTTCTAACTGTCATATGGACTTGAAACTAGTTCCATTGGAAAGCTGCAATGTAGGGCTTCATATGTTGTGAAGGCCGGTTCTCTAAATTATTTCTTTTTGATGGTCTTATTGCTTGTCGAAACTGGATGATTACTCTAGAGACCTCCAGAGACCTTTTAAGACCTAATTAGGATTAACTCCCTCAATTCAGGCCCAATAAGGCCCAAACCGGAGCCCATTTGAAGTTGAGGTCCAAAGGTTTAAACCTAGTTTAAGAGTAATTTAGGTTCGCACTTAATTTCTAGTGTTATAATTAGGTTAAAGGAGGCAGCATTTTGATCATTCTAGCTAGACAGTTTTTAGGGAGCTTTTGTTTTCTTTCTTATATTTTTTGGAGCTCTTTGAACTATGGCCTTCTTCCTCCATTAAAGCTTGGATTTCATGACCATGGAGGAGTAGAACTCTTGTAACCAAGTTAGACTCCTGATTAAATTTGGTTTTGTTCTTGAGATTATGTACTTAATTGAATTAAACTTAATGCAATTCTTCTTCTTTAGATTTTTACCTTGCTTTAATCTTTGTGTATGTTCATGGAGATCTTTGTGATTTATATGGATGTTGAAGCAAGAAACAAAATGTTAATTGATCAATCTTTAATATGTGGTAAGAATTCAGAGAAGCTATGTCATACTAATTGAATGTTCGGTTTTTAAATTAAGCACTAATTGCTTAGTCTTTGTGATTATGATTGCATGTCATTAATTGAATCTTGAGTGATAACTCAATAGGAGCAAATTAGTCATAATTAGATATTTTAATTGTGATTAAACTCAATAAGTAGTGCTGCTGCATTAGGGTTTGATAACTTATTTAATCTAGGATGGATCAAACTGATTTTTTATGGATGTCTGATAATCACATTTTCTATACAGTAATTAACCCTCATATTTAGTGTCTTAAATATCTTTTAGTACTTAATTGAGTGGGCTTGGCCTTATTTCATAAGTTTGGGTTCATATTGGGCTTAATTGTTTCATTCAGCATTATTAGGGTTTTGATACTATTTCTGTATTTTGGGTATATCTTTAGTTTTGTATGTCTAAATATTGTGAATTTTTCCTTGTAGAAAATCTAAGAGGATTATCTACAACTTTTATTTAGACCTCCAAGGCCAATTTGGATGTTCAGTGGGTCAAATTTGACCCGAAAGTCAGAGCAAAGATGCTGCCACTGGATCCTAACCCGCATGCAGAGTTTGGACCATAACTTGGGCTGTAGATGTTGTATGGACTTGAAACTAGTTTCATTGGAAATATAAGACTCAGATCTTCAATTGTTGTGAATACCAATTCTTTAAAGTATGTCGTTTTGATAGTCTTATTGCCTATCAAATCTGACTTATTAGTACAGAGACCTCCAGAGACCTCTTAAGAGTTAATTGGGCTTAACTTCCTCAATTCAAGCCCAATTAGGCCCAAACCAAAGCCCATTTGAAGTTTATTAGGGTTTTGATACTATTTCTGTATTTCGGGTATATCTTTAGTTTTGTATGTCTAAATATTGTGAATTTTTCCTTGTAGAAAATCTAAGAGGATTATCTACAACTTTTATTCAGACCTCCAAGGCCAATTCGGATGTTCAGTGGGTTAAATTTGACCCGAAAGTCAGAGCAAAGATGCTGCTGCTGGATCCTAACCTGCATGCAGAGTTTGGACCATAACTTGGGCTGTAAATGTTGTATGGACTTGAAACTAGTTTCATTGGAAATCTAAGACTCAGATCTTCAATTGTTGTGAATACCAGTTCTCTAAAGTATGTCGTTTTGATAGTCTTATTGCCTGTCGAATCTGACTTATTAGTACAGAGACCTTCAGAGACCTCTTAAGAGTTAATTGGGCTTAACTTTCTCAATTCAAGCCCAATTAGGCCCAAACCAAAGCCCATTTGAAGTTGAGGTCCAGAGGATTAAACCTAGGTTAAGGGTATTTTGGGTGTGCACTAAATTTTTGATGCTATAATTAGGTTAAAAGAGACAGCATTTTCATTATTGGAGGTAGACAGTTTTTAAGCAGCTTTTGTTTTCTCTCTTAAAAATTTTGGAGCTATTTGATTTATGACTGCGCTTCTCCATTGGAGCTTGGATTTCATGACCATGGAGAAGTAGAATCCTTGTAACTAAGTTAGACTCTTGATTAAATTTGGTTTTGATTTTGAGAATATGTTCTTAATTGGATTAAACTTAATACAATTTCTTCTTCTTTGAATTTTTGCCTTGCTTTAATATTTGTTTGAATTCATGGAGATCTTTGTGATTTATATGGATATTAAAGTAAGAAATAGAATTTAGATTGATCAATCTTTAATCTGTGGTTAGAATTCAGAAAAGCTATGCTATGCTAATTGATGTTTAGTTTTTAGATTAATCACTAATTGCTTAGTCTTTGTGATTACAAGATTAGTGATTGTATGTGGTTAATCGAATCCTGAGTGATAACTCGGTAGGAACAATTGATCATAATTAGAGATATCAGTTGTGATTAAACTCAATTAGTAGTGCTGCATTAGGACTTAATCACTCATGTTAATCTAGGATGAATCAAACTGATTTTTGATGGATGTCTAGCTGGGTTACACCTTTAATCAATTGCATTAATCTTTGTTTAATTCTACAATTTACTATTATAATCTTGTTTCAAAAATCCACTATTCTTAAACTTGAAATTATTAATTACACATTGCATTTTTTGTGAGAGACTTGTTGGATCATGTCTTCTATTGCATTATATTTAGGGGATTCGATTTAATTTAATTGAATTAGCGATAATTCTAATCAAATTTTGGCGCTGTTGTTGGGGAATGTCAATGTTAGTTGATGATTTCAAGTTCTCCGTGTGAATTTTGGTGATTTGGTTCCATTTTCCCCTTGTTTTTCCTTCATTTTGGCTTGAATTAGTTGATTCCTTGAATTGATTGCTTTGTTAAATTCAGATTACTTTCTGTCATTTACTTTATGATATTTACTTTTTGTCATTTACTTTCTGTCATTTAATTTCTATCATTTACTTTATGTCATTTACTTTTTGTCGATTAATTTTTGTCAATTACTTTCTGTCATTTACTTTCTGTTGATTACTTTCTGTCGATTACTTTCTGTCAATTACTTTATGTCGTTTACTTTCTGCTAATTACTTTTTGTCGATTACTTTTTGTTTTAGCTATTTTCTATCCCTATTTCTGTGTTGTGTTCCTGTTTTAGTGTGTTTTGCATTCTGCTAACCTTATGTGCTTGGTGTATGACTCGGTCTTCTTGCAATGATTTATGTAATATTGATTGTGAGATTGATAAAACATTTCATACCCAGTATAGACAAGCTAGGAGAAGAGTAGTTGTTGATCCTATTCTTAATCCTATTGTTCATAATTCTGTTGACAACATAGCTGACCATAACATAGATGATAATGTGGATCCTATTGTTAATGATGCTGCCAATAGGGTTGGAAATAATAACATGCATGCTAGAGCTAGAACCCTTAAAGAACTTGCTGCTCCAGATATGGCATACCAACCCTTAGGCATTCAATACCCTAAGTTAGATGCTGCCTTTGAACTTAAATCTAGATTAATACACTTGTTGCCTAGGTTTCATGGGCTTGCAAGTGAGGATCCGCATAGACACTTGAAAGAATTCTATGTGGTGTGCTCAACAATGAAACCATAAGGCATTCTGGAAGAGCACATCAAACTCAGGGCATTTCCATTCTCACTAACAGATGTGGCTAAGGATTGGATGTACTACTTGCCCTCTGGTTCTATCATTTCTTGGAATGACATGAAAAGACTCTTCTTGGAGAAATTCTTCCCTGCTTCCAGAACTACAGTTATCCGAAAGGATATTTGCAGGATTAGACAATCATCAGGAGAGACACTCCATGAGTATTGGGAGAGGTTTCAAAAATTATGTCATAGTTGCCCTCATCACCAAATCAGTGATCAACTGCTCATTTAATATGTTTATGAGGGCCTAATGCTTATGGACAGAAGCTCAATAGATGTAGCTAGTGGAAGAGCATTGGTGGACAAGACCCTAGAGGCTGCCAGGAATTTAATTTCTAAAATGGCTGACAATTCTTAACAGTTTGGTGCTCAGATGGTTCATACTACTAGAGGACTCAATGAGGTTATTGTATCAACTGCTGACCAATAGAGGGTGGAGCATAGACTTGATGAGTTGACATCCTTGGTGAGACAGTTAGCCATGGGGCAACATTAACAACCTGCCATGCAACCAGTGTAACCACTCAGAGTTTGTGGCATATGTGCTTATACATTCCACCCTACTAAAGCTTGTCCTACCCTTCAAGAGGATGCCTCTGCTTGTCCTAACTAAACAGCAGTTGCAGCCAATGTTTTTTCCAACAAGCCTCAGTATTCTCAATCTCAGTATTACCAGCCTCACCAGCCAAGACATGATCTTTTTTCTACCACATACAACCCTGGTTGGAGAGACCATCCTAACCTGAGATATGGCAACATGCAGACACAACAACAACATAGTTCCCAGCCTTACCAATCATACTAAAATAGGCCACTAGGATTCCAGAATAGGCAGCATTTCCAACCTACCAAGGACCAAGTCATAACTTCTAGCCAAAATGCACATAACCTAGAAGAGCTCATGAAGCAATTGGCAGCTAACAATCTTCAATTCCAGCAGAGCACTGGAGCTACCATACAGAATTTGGAGACACAGATTGACCAATTAGCTTCATCAATTAGTCAATTGAAAGCTCAAGGTTCTGGCCAACTTCCCTCATAAACCATTCCAAATCCAAATGGGAAGAATATGAGTGCAATCACTCTTAGAAATGGCAAGTCAGTTTCGGTTCCTGTACCTACAGTCTAGAGCAAGCTCAGTAAACCTATTTTTGACCCTACTACCAGTTCTAGCCAAAGTAGTCATACTCCAGAGATACCACAGCAAGAGAAGATCCCTCATTCTGTGCCTCTGCCCTTCCCACAGAGAGCCCTNCAACCTATGCCTTAGAAGTGCCAAGATCCTGAGACTTTTACTATACCCTGTGTCTGTGTTCTAGTCACTTGGACTCAGACCTTTGCAATCAACAGGAGTAGTGATTCAACTGGCCAATAGAAGTAATGCTTACCCTACCTGACTCATTGAAGATGTGCTAGTCCAAGTTAATGAGCTAATCTTCCCAACAGACTTCTACATTCTAGACATGGAGGGAGAGCCAACAAGCAGCAAGACTCCAATCATTCTGAGGAGACCTTTCCTCAAGACCGCCAGAACCCTTTTCATGGAATTTGGTGATAGTATTGTTCAATTTAATATCTTTGATGCCATAAAATACCCCATGGAAGACCATTCTCTTTACTGCATTGATATTATTGATGAGTTGGTCGATGAGGTTTATGATAGCTCTCCTTCTGAATTTCCTGAGTCACTGCTTTTGGATGATTCTATATGTTGTAGCTGTGATAGTAATTTTGTTTGCTTTGCTTGCTCTGAGATTGCTGCATTCTTGAGATATGGTGATTCTGATGAATCTATTTCTACAGAATTTGAAAAAGACTCTCAAGGGACAACCCAAGGCTTCGTGAGAGTGGTCTTTGACCTAGGTATCTTGTTGTGCTTGTTGCAAATTAAAGGAAGATGACACCAGCTTCAGGGGAGTTCTCTTTCTGATTATGCTTTTGTTGTTGTTTTTAAAATTCTATTTTTGTTGTTTATTCTGTTTTTTGTTGTTGTTTTATGTTTTCTGTTATATTTTGTGTTTCTATTTTTTTTTTTACTATTTTTGATTTCTGGTTCTATTTTGCTATTTTTATTGTCATTCTGCATGTTGTTCTAGCCTTCTTTTTGCATTTTCCATAGCACTTTAAGAATTGTAAAAGTTGTGAGTTTGAAGCAATTGTCATTTTAAGGTTTCTAGCATGATTGAATTATTTCTTACAGCTTTTACTTAGCTAGTTTGGTGATGAAATTTGTTATGATGGATTGAGCTTGATAGTGCATACCTAGTGAGTTTTTGAGCCTATTGTCATTCTCTATTTCTTTCTTGTGTGTATTGTTCTCATGATTTTTGTTGCTCTAGAACTTGCTTTGCTTCTTTTTGAGATTACATTATCATATGCATGCATGAATGTGATGAAGGGCATCTTTTTCTTTCTTTTATGATAGCTAGCCAAATAACCTACCTAACATCTTTTCCCTTGCTTTCCCCCCCTTGAGCCTAATTTTCTCATTCTTTCATTTAGCTCATTGCAAGCTTTTAGTGTAAAACCATGTTTCTACATACCTTAGGGAGTATGAAAGCATTGGTTTAATTTTTGATGAGTTTTTATTTGTCCGAGACGGACAAAGTTCTAAGTGTGGGGGGGGAGGATTTGTGCAAATTGAAAGAAAAATTGGCTATGTGAAAAGAAAAGAAATAGTAGCAAAAGAAAAGAAAGAAAATTTTGTTAAAAAAAAATTAGAAAAGAAAATGCAAAGAAAAAGAGAATAAAAGTAATGGTTTGCCTTCAAAAGAGGAAGAAGTGTGTAAAGAAAATTGCATAGAGCTTTTGGGTGAAAATTTTTGTGCTTAGTGTTGGTTTTAACTCATCATTCCCAATGTTCTCATGCTCTCTTTGGTTTTAACTTGTCATATCCATACTTCCTATTACATTATTTCCCTCTCCTTGGTCCCATTACATCCTTAAATAAAGTCCTTCTGATTTATGCATGCATGTGTTAGAACTAGTGGAGATTAGAAAATAAGCAAGCTTATGGTAGTGCAATTTGTCATGAGATGTTTTTGAGTGAAACACTTACCCTTAAACACTTGAGGGATTGAGAGTGTATCTTGTGAGACTCTATCATTTTTAGTCTATTCAATTCTATTGAAATCACCATGCTTGTTGGTTGAAAGTGCAAGAAATTCATGAGTGTCTTT
>QAOA01000725.1:1181961-1197862 GCA_003255065.1 Cercis canadensis | reverse complement strand
GGAGAGGAGAAAAATTGAGACTCCCAGAGAGTGTTATATCAAGAGTGTGTTAGAGGAGGGCAAAAAAGTGGTCCGGGAGTGCTTTCCGACTACTATAGGTTTATGGTGATCGAAGATGAGGTTTTGGGTTTGTGTTTCTTGGTATGGTTTATGGTTTCTGGTGAGAAAATGCAGAGGTTTGTCTTGGTATTTCTTGCTTGCTTTTCTCGCTGGTGGAATGGGCTATTTATATGCCCCTTGGGCGGTTATTGGTTGAACTGGCTATCCTAGCTGGCAGGGGACCGCTCCCCCAATGCGTATGCGCGAGTACAGTAGACAAAACAATTGCTTCGTGTAAGAGAGCATAGCAAATAGAGCTGGGTAACGGGTTGGCCCGACCCGATTGAAATGCAGGCTAATTTGGGCCAAGTCAAATTAGCCCGATTTTAATTAGGCTAATAAATTGCTGATCCAGCTCAATTCTACACGGGCAATGAGCTTAAATGGGCCAGCTCATTTTTTTTTTTGTAATTTTGTAATTATTTTATTTATAATTAGATTAAAATCTAACAAAGATTTAATTTTTTTATAGTTATTTTGATTAAATTATTAATNTAATATATAAAATTAAAACAAAGAATGAAAGACGTTTAAAAAAATAAATGTAAGTGTAAATTTAAAATAAAAATATCTAAATAACTAAAAAAAGTTATAATAATATGTACTTTAAGTTTAAAGTTCAAAAACACATACTAATATGATTTGATAATATTTTCTAAAACAAGTCAATCTTACTTTTTTTGGATCAAAATGAGCCAACCCATTAGTCAGTGAGCATTTTACCAACTCTATTAGCAATGGGTTGCAGGTGCACAGTGGGGTGGATGAGGTTTTTGGGCAAAAATGTAACCATTGGTATGGAAAATGACGCGTGAGCTGACAAATTTGATAAAAAATCTTTTTGGATAACGACAAAAAGGTTTGGAAGCTTATATTTTCTCAATCCTTAGATGGTGTTTACTACCAGAAAAGTTTTAAGATTCTTGGAAAAGTGAGGTGAGAATAAAAGTTTTCCATGTTTAGTATAAGAGATAAAAAAACATTCTCAAAAATAAAAGATACCCGAGAATGAAAATTTACACTAGAGGTGGGAATAAAACATTCCCACCTCTTGAGACGGGAATAAGACTTTCCTAGAAATTGAGGTGCCAACGCTTAGCGCTGGATTCGTAGCGCCCAGCGCCGGGCCTCCATTTGGTTTCTCGCTTCTTCTTTCAATCCCTTCTCAACTGTAAGATTTCTGGAACCTGGCCTTAGCACCACGACCACCAAATTTCTTGGGCTCGCAGCGTCTGGGGTTAGCAACAAGCAAAGTCCTATCGTACCTCACCAGAATGTCCCTAATCTCCTTCTTGCTCTGCTCATCCACATACTTTTGGTAGAAAGCGACCAAGGCCTTGGCGATGCTCTGACGAATGGCGTAGATTTGCGAGGTGTGGCCTCCACCCTTCACCTTGATGCACATGTCGACGCCAACGAAATGGTGTCGTCCAAGTAGCAGGATGGGCTCGAACACCTTGAATCAGAGAATCTCTGGCTCCACCAGCTCGATGGGGCAGCCATTGATCTTGATAAAAAAGCGTTTTAGGAATTGTTTAGAAGGGAAAAATGATAGATTTGATTTGTTTGTGATTGAATGAAAACTCCTCCTTCACTTTTGTCTTGGTGGAGGGACTCCGATTTTGGAAAGTAACCAAACATGAAAATATCAACTTTCCTAATAATCTTATTCTTAGGAAATAAAAATAACTGATATCAAACTCCACCTTAAGGATTTCTCAAGGGCCTTCCAGAAAAGGCCTTGCCTATGTCCCAAATCCTATCAATCCACGCGGAGCATAGTCCCCTGCTCTGTCTCTAAGTATCGTCGTAACCCAAGACTTCCTTCAACGATGGGCTCTTTGAAATGGTTTCCTTACCATGGACTTCTTGTGGAGGCCGAAGATTCCTGGCTGAAGCTTGTGCAAAATCATGTAAAAACAAACATCTTATTAAAAGCTGGATTAGAGAACACTTGTCTTGCTTCTTCGACCATTCTTCTTAACGTCCTCCAATATGATTCCTTTGGTGTTGGCCCATTCCATCATGATCATCATCACGACTGACACAGTCTCATGCCACTCTTTACCCGTGATCCGTGTAAACATTGAATAGCCAAAATCAAACAGTGCTATACCGGCGGTCACATTGCCAACAAAGTTCTCATGGTAAGGTATTGTTCATTCGCAAAAGGCAAGAAAAGGGTGAGAAAATAGGTAAAACGAAATCGAATGCAAAGCATCGAGATGATAGATGATGGAAAGAATATCGTAATCAAGTTATAACGGCAAAGAAAGAGTGGCTAAAGGATCTTAAACGGTGAATTTTTGGCAAAATGACAAAAGAGGGCACAAAAAAATAGCGAATAATTTCTTTTTTTAAAATCCAAATGTTTCTGCTACATTTATACTTTTATATAGTATAGATTAAATGGATAAGTGGGCTAAATATAACCCACCCATTTATAATTCAACCATAACCCCAATCCAATCGGCTTTTTTGGAACTTAGATCTTAAGCCATTTTTTTTTTTTATTTTAGTTTTTCAATGTATCCTTAGACTTTGCCAATGACTAATCCTCCAAGATATTGTTAAGCGCTAAAGCAGTAACCTTTCTCAAAAAAAATTGTTGCATCCATAAGGGCTTGAACTTGAGATAACTTATTTAAGCAACTAGAGCCCCTTTCACGATCAGATCAACCTTCGTTGGTAGATCTTAAGCCATCTAATATAACTGTTTACCCCTGCAATAAGTAGCTTTGAACTGATACATGACTTAAATCTCGTACAAAAGTATGAACAAATAAATAGGATAAATTAAACAGATACGGGCAACTAAAAAAATCTATTTATAGAAACATAATGTAGCAATCTCATCTTCGAAATTGAGGATTGAGATTTTGGAGATAAGATTCCGTTAAGGAATTCCATAAGCACTTTTATTCTTTTAGAGGTGCATGACATAAGCACTCTTATTGAATAGCTAGAGTATAAATTTTAAACAATTAAGGCCAAGTTGGCCTTTATTTGCCTTCTAGTCATTTCATAAACATTATCAAAGGGATGGTCCCCTTGATGATTTTTATTTATTTCACAATTTCAAAGATAATTACAAGATTACAACAGACCCCACAAGCATCCAATAGGTTGCAGTTACAACTACATTCTTAAAACAACATAACAGTACTATATATATATATTGGGTACTTTGAGCTATGGGTCTTGATTTGAATATGACACCCATACTTTTTAGGACAATTTCAATATCATTTGACCAGAGGCCATTTGATGTGATTTATACTGTATAGATATAGGTACTCATCATTGCTGAGGTTTAATTCGAATGGAAGCTAACTTGCTTTTCCCCTCAAGTGTGCTCTTCAGATGGACCAAATAATATTCTCCATAGGCAATGCTTTTATATACTGGTTCTTCATTTTCCAACAGCTCCTGAGCTGGGCNCTTTTTAGGACAATCTCAATATCATTTGACCAGAGGCCATTTGATGTGATTTATACTGTATAGATATAGGTACTCATCATTGCTGAGGTTTAATTCGAATGGAAGCTAACTTGCTTTTCCCCTCAAGTGTGCTCTTCAGATGGACCAAATAATATTCTCCATAGGCAATGCTTTTATATACTGGTTCTTCATTTTCCAACAGCTCCTGAGCTGGGCTAATGACCTTGTCAAATTCTGGTGCATGAATAAGGACTAGAGATAGCCTTGTCGCCTTGTTATTAAGGACGGCTCTATGTAAGACACTCTTGTACCTCCCATTTGTCACAACCTATTAGAAACACACCTTTTAACATTAATTGGGAATCAGAAGCATAACTTTGATACTCTTGTAAACTAATTTATCTGTAATATCTCCCTGTATTAATTTTGTTGCCACGTTATATCATTTGCATAGTTTTTAGTTATCTATATTCTTTTGCCTTGAGGGTGCAAAGGAGGAGAGAAGATTTTGTAGACCACGAGGGAAACCCAAATTACTTAGGTGTTAATCATTTTATATCCAAACTTCGGAGGGTTCTATGTTCTTATTTAAGAGGGTTCTCCCTAGCACAGACATTATTTTTGCCCACATTTGCATAAAGAATATAAGAGGGGTTATTTCGGACGTATGCCCTTGCAGGTGATCCATGTGACTAAAACCTACATGTTAGCCCATATATGACTCATTTTACTTTTGCAAATGGATTACTCAATGAAAAAGAATTCTACAATGGACTTCGTCTACACAACTCGTTCAGACTAAGCCAATTATACGGATTAGAATGGAGCCTAGATTTCTGTATAGAGTATGATAGTAGTACACACACCTATTTACTTCACTCTCAACTCGACATCTCACTTTTATTAGCTCTCAAATTATTTTCAGAAATGTTATTCATACACCACAATTTTATTCTATTCCATATCGTAATGGGCCCTAATTGAATTTTGACTGTTTAAAAAATGTTTTTGAGTGAGCCTAATTGAAATTTAAGGTGGTTAGCAAATGTAGTATGGAATGATATAGAATTATGGTGTATGAATAACATAACTCAATTCTTCCAACTTATTCTCTCCCTTTGGAAACAGAACATCTTAGGCTTAGATATCTATAGCTTTCTTTTTCTTCTTCCTCACGTCCTCCACAAGAACTTCTCTCTCAAGGCATGGCTTGATCTATCAAAAAACCCCATATGTATGTTTTTATATAAAAGCAGAAAAAGGCACATCATGGGAAGTACAAGAAAGAAATTCACCTCTAGTTAACGTTGATCGCCAACATTGACAACAAGGGAATTAGGAACTGTGCTGATGTTTACCCACTTTCCATTGCGATTAACCTGAAGGCCACTAATTCCATTATGTATAAGAATAGTGAAGAGACCCTGATCAGAGTGAGCAGGCAAACCCATTGCAAGCTCTGGTTGAGGGCAGGGTGGGTATAGGTTTGCACCGAAGAGTTGTAAACCATTGTCAAAACCTGTAGCCTTAGCAATGGCATTTGGTTCCAATCCCAAGCTCTCTGATGCTCCTCGAAGCAAATTTCTTACCACAACACCTTTTATTTTTTTCACAGTACTCCTTGCCAACCTCCCTGCATTAATGAAAAACGTTAAAGTCATTTACACAATTATTGAACCATGTGCTGCTATATATGAAAAAGGTGATTCTACTATACTAGGGAGGTCCTTAACGTGGCAACATAACAATCATTGATATGGAAAGCAATTAATCTATTAAAAAATAAACGGCCAAAATCAAATGCTTTCACATCAACGGTTGTTAATTATGTTGTCGCATTAAAAAGGTATCACATACCTCATTAGTATGTGAGAAAAGTTCATATAAAAAAGTTATTAAAATCATTTATTAGTTATCCCTCAAATTAGAAGAGTGATCACACTAGGTAGAATTTAAGCTGAATTAAACCCATTTAAATTTTTCTGTGTTCAATTTATATTTTTTTTAGTGTAATACATAAGATAAAGATTGTGGGAAACTAATGAATAGATAAGTAGTATTTTTACATCAAAGATATAAGAAGAGGAGAAATGATTATTAATTATACACTATAGGAGATCATCTATCAAATTTGAATCGTAGAGAAAAAGTTCAAGTTGAACCGTTCAAATTTATGTAGGTTTAATTAAATTAAGATGTTATGATCTACGCATCACGAGAAGGTAGCACTATTCTATTCACAAAAAACTTGGAGCTCTTTAATACGTACTTGAATCCTGCAGGCTTATCAGGGAAGGTGAAATCGGGATGCGTTTTGACCCTGAGATAGTCCCTCCAATAGTGAATGCTCTCAACCTTCTCCTCTGGAGACATGTTATGAAATTGGTGTGCCATCTTCATCATATTCTCCATTAGACTCTCGGCTATGCCATGGTTAATAAGCTGCGGAAGCAAGTAGTAATTAAGTCTTATTTTTGGTACTTTAATCACAACTTCAGATTTGAATATAGAACCAGTAAGCATATCAATATCACTCGGTCACATACTGTATAATTTTTGGTTAAGTAGTAATTAAGTCCAAAAGCATGTGAAGTGACATTTTCATGAATAATTGTCCTAACTTAAGGGCACTGGTTAATGAACCATAAATCCATCATTCAGTCACTAAAAAGTTTGGAATTGTAGAAAGGTTGTAGCTATATTCATACCTAATTTTACTAATGACATTTATTATTTGATGTTCAAATATTAAATAGACTCAGTAAAATTACTTTCAGCCTTAAGACTATCTCTCACCCCCTTATCCCAAGTTCAAACTTCTCCAACTACAAAATGGCAGCTTTAGCCATTTGACGAACTATCTTAAGTAAAAATAAAATAAAAGTAAATAGACTGAGTATCTAAGATTTTAAATTTGACAAATAGTGGACGTAGTATTTAAAATTTTTAAAATAATTTATTTTTTTAATTCTATCACATAATTCTTAATTATTAATTTGTCTTTATTGCCATTGTTTTTGTTCTCAAGTCAGTTGATCAGTCTGCAACAACAACAACCCCCCGCTCCCCTTCCTCCTCCACCTCCTCTCTTCCTTCTTTCCTTCAAATTGATTTTTTCATTCTAACTTGATAAAGTCTAGATTCTCAACTCATTCTAACTTCTGAGCTTTTTCTTTCCCCCCTTCCCCTCGCAATTTTAATCTTTTTTTTTTAAACACTTCATAACTTTTCACATCTCAACTCATTCTAACTTACTGTGTTCCTTTCATTTCAAAATTTGGAGAATTCTTGTCTTCTATAGGTTACTTGAGTCAAACGCAAAAGCCCAAAAACATTGTTGACTATTTCAGCTTCCTCCTGATATTTTGTGATGTATTGTTGACTAATTCATGTGAAATTGTGATGACTGAATTCTTTATTTTTAGGTAAAAGTTATTTAAATTATTTATTATTATTTTTTCAATATAAAAAGGGATAAAATTGGATCGATCTATTATCTCTCAAAGACAAAATTGCATCAATCAAGCACAACCTTTTTAACAGAAAAAGAAAAACAATAAAAAATGAGGATAAAACCCGAATTTGATAGTTAATTGAAAGACAGTTAACATTTAAAAATGGAACTGGAGATAATTATGTCATAAATGGAGCCATAATTAAAAGATAGAAATAGAATATAAATATTAAGTCAAATTTAAAATTGATTGTTGTGGTGGTAAAAAATCTGAATAATTTATAGGAGGTCAAATGTACGAATTGTTGTTTCACCTTGTAACAAAAAATAAAAAGTGAAACATAAAATCTTAACTTATTGAATGAGGTTTGGTCTATATAATATTTGAAAGCCAAATAAATCAGATATAGAAATATAGGAAAAAATCAAAGCAAAATTTAATAATAGATAATATATATATTTAAAATATTCTACTTTTATTCAATGAGGAGTGAAGTTTGATTCAACATAGACTTACCAAGAAGAAGCCCCATTCTTCACAGGCTTTGCTGAGCTCTTCAACTCCTTTGGCATGCAGTTCAGGATCATCTGAGGTAAGGAGAGAGAAGTCAATGACAGGGATTTCAGCTCCAAGCTCATCTGCAACTTCTCTATCTTGAGGGTCAACAAGGACATTATAGGACGCTGGGATGGTAGTGAGTCTAGCTGATTCTGCAAAATCTTTGATGCTAAAAATGTCTGAGGCATGGAGTTTTGCAACCTCAATAGAGGTTGATTTTACTGTAAGAACTGGTGCTCCTGATGCCATGGAGTTTGAATATGCAGCTCCTTTGTTTCTGCTATTACACAGCTCAAAAGCACTTTTTAGATAAGTAAAAATTATTTATGCAATGTTTTTAGTGGTATTTGGCAGTTTATTAAATTTGGTTTACACTAGCTCAGAAAGAAATTTTCTGTTGCTAGGAAGAAGCAGAAAATTGAAGAACAAATTTGGGAGTGAGTGAGTGAAGACTTGGTGTTGAAGAAGAAACAATGTGGTTGTATATATAGCAAGAATTTATGTCAATTACGACAATGGTGACATGGGATTTCTCGATCTGTTTTGTTTGGATTTCGAAACGCCTGCTTTGACCAAAAAGGCCAAGTGGGAAAGCTCCACATTTGGCAATGTGGACAACCCACACAAGGCAGTGTCTTTGGTTATTAATAAAAAAATTATTTTAGTCAACAAATTTGAAAGGTTTCCTCAAATAATATTCCAATAGTGGGTAATTGTATGATCTATTCTCTTTCTTCAGACATACTAGCACATAGCTAATTAGCTAGTGCATTATGATCTTCCTTTTACAAAGAGAAAAGTTTGAAGATACAATTTTGAACAAACTTAATAGGAGAAAGAAGCCCTGAAATGAGATAATAAATAATATTTTGTATTTATGACGAATAATGTGCATTTGACATTGATAAATATTATAATGGTTTAAATATACTGCAGGCCTGTAGTTTGGACGAATTTTGAATCAAGTCCCTATAGTCTTTTTTTTTTTTTTTTTTTTTTTTTTTTTTTTTTTTTTTTTTTTTTTTNGAAATTTTTTTAATTGGGTCTCTGCTGTCATCCCTGGTTATAAATCTCTCAGTTTAATGCTGACATGACAAACAGCTTGTCTATGTGACAATAAAAGAAATTGATGTGGTATCAAAATGGTATAAAAACTATCATATCATCAATTTTTTTATGCACTTTTTTGAGCCAAAATTTGATGAGATGATAATTTTTGTGTCACTTTGGCACCACGTCAATTTTTTTATTGCCACATAGATAAGTTATTTGTTATGTTAGCACTAAATTAATGGAATTATAATCGGGAGTGATAGTACGTAGGGACTCAATTAAAATATTTCAAACTATAAATATCCCAAAAGATGAAAAAAAAAATTATAGGGACCTGATTCAAAATTTATTCAAGACATGTAAGTTGTCCACAAAATTGTATCTAGGAGAAAAACTTACTTGATATTAATTGAGCAACTTCAGAAATTCTTTTATTACTAGAGGCAGATCCACATACATGAGGTAAATTTTTTTTAATTAATATATGTTATAATCTTTTTTTTGCCCCCATGCAAATTTTGGAAGCTGCCACCACCACGCAAATCCCCACCACCAAGTTTTGCCTAGTGAATTACTTCTCATTTCTCACCCGTGGATATAGGTTTCATATTGAAACTGAACCACGTTATATCTTGTGTATTTCATATCGTTGTTTTATCGCTTATGCATATTTACAATATTTTCTTTTGGTAAAAGTATTTATGATTTATTTCTTTCCCCTACTAGTTAAAATTTCTGGATCTGTCACTGTTTACTACCAAATATGTTTTGAATGAAAAAGTCACAAAAGTTTCTCACTGCAAACTATGAATGTGGAAAGTGTAGATTAAAACTTCTCCTCAAGGACATAGTAATATATATGGTGAAAGTTTTGGGTAATTTGCTACAAGTTTTGGATTTAAAGCTAATAATAAAATTTCTTCTCACACCATACCACAATGGATCCATTTTTCCTCATAGATAAACAACCCAAATTTACCAAAGATACATGATACGACAATCCATGCATATTAAAAATATAGATCAAATAAACAACTATAATTTAATTTCATTAGTGACCTTAACAACATTACAGAGCACGACTTCTTCTAGTTTCAGTATATATGAGCAAAACTTTTTTTCCTACAGAAATGTGATAATTGATAATTTAAGCAGTTTCACTTAAAACTTTTATTTTTTATTTGTTAACTCGATCTAGGGAGCTATGTAGATGTGACTCTAGGTTTTGTTTGAGAAACAAATAAGGAGAAAAAGAAAATTGAAAATGAATCTAAACATATTTATTGATACATTACCTCATGATATTGTCTCTAGTATAGATTAAATCTAGGGTTTTTCTTTTCTCTTTTTTAAAACCATTTCTCTAAGAACCATTTTATCCATTTTCACCGATTCCAAAAGGGGGCCAAAGATGTTTAAGAGCATTGTTCAAAGAGAATATTCCCTTTGCATAGAAGTCTCTATCACCAATCATATAACATATAATGGATTATGACATGAAACGACAACCACTAACTATAGAGTTAATAACTAAGAACTAAGCAATAATACAATATTAAGTTTGCAGAGCCACACAAGGACAGATCACAGAAACCCCGCTGCCGGATCGCCGGAGAAAATAATGAACAAAAAAGAATCTTGCAGGCGGCCAAGATACTTTGTGGGTAGCTATGTTCCTCTAACAATTAGTATTTTACACAATGTCATAATAGATGAGGTGAAATAATCTTACTCATACAAAAAGAAGTTTTACTGTGTTCAATAAAATTATCAAATTATGACAAAGTACTAGTATGAGACAGTATAACATTGTGTAACGTGTAAATAGCATTTCTTTTTTTTTCATATTAGACCTAGTAGTTGAAAGCAACGAAATACTCCTAGAAGGGTGGGTGTGGGGGTGGGTGGGTGGTGGTGGTGGTTGGGGAACATTTTCTGGAAAACCAGTTTAAGTAAAACTCGTTTTTCAGATGCTCAGAAAAACATACATGAACTAGAAAACAGAGCACCAGACTTCGGAAATCATATTTTTAAAATAGTAAATCAACCAGACAAATAACCAGAGGCAGAAATAATATACTTAATCATTTATGAAAGTCAACCAAAGCAATTTGTCAAAGCAAACACAAGCATGAACAAGGTAAGAGCAAGAATCAAACATGCAAGTGTAAAATAGAGGGTTAAACCAGCAAAATAGAGCAAACCAGAAAAGCAAAGACAATATAATATAGCGGGACTAAAAAATTCTGAATCCCATGATCACAAAGTTGACTAATGCTCAACAGATTATGCATCAAACCTTCAACTAAATACACATTATCTATAAAAAGAGTAGGACTCATACCTATCTTACATACAACAACAATCTTTCATTTGCTATTGTCTCCAAAAGTGACTTCTCCCATGTCTTTCTTCTTTATGGAAGTTAACTTGGATGAGTCTCCAGTCATATGCCTTGAACAACCACTATCCAAGTACCAAAAATCACTTTTGGCCTTGTAACACACCTACAAAGGATTTAGAAGTTCTTAGGTACCCAAATCTCTTTGGGTCCTTGATTGTTAGTGAGGATGGTACCTTTAGGCACCCAAATCATCTTCCTAAAAGAATGTGATTTTTTTGAAAGAGCAACCATAAGCATAATGACCTTCATGACCACAAGAAAAACAAGTGCTCTTGGGTGTAGTAGAAGAAGATGATGCTTTGACAAAGAAGTTCTTGAACAACTTTGAGGTTTTAGGCTCTTCATAACCCAAACCAATTTTGTCTAAGCCTCATCTTTGTTTCCCTAGCAACATGTCCGAGTTATCTTGACCTTGAACAGATTTTGCTAGATCCTTAGACAATTCTTCTACTTTTTTTTTCAAATCATTGTTTTCTTGAAAAACCACTGGAGTAAGACAATGATTCTTTTTAAACAAATCATTTTCTTGTTGCATAATTCTAAATTTTTGAGCATGATCATAATTTTCTTTCTTCAAAATCTCAATCTCTTTGACGTGCTCTTTGATGATTTTCTTATTAGCAATGATGCTAGCAAGACATTTTTTTAATCAAAAGCTAAATCATCAAAGACACTACTTAATTCAATAAAAGTAGGAAGGGGGTCAAGATCAAAATTGACTACCTCAAGATTTTCATTTGTGTTATCTCCTAGAGCCATGAGTTAGAAATTTGCAATGTTTTCTTCCTCTTCGTCATTGTCCAAGGTTGTATCCTCATCACTCCATGATCAAGCATGTATTTCTTCTTGCCCCTTCGATAAAACTTCTTCTTCTTGAGTGTAGGGCATTCAGGCTTGATGTGCCTAGGCTTCTTGCATTCATAATAGATAATAGGATCTTTGTTGTTTTCTCCTTTTGCACCTTTTGGATAGAATTTATTCCTTCTCAGATTGAGAACCTTTTTAGTGACAAGAGCAACATCTTCTTTACTAGAAACTTGTTCTTCTTGAGTGCTTGGTTCTTGAGCTATGCTAATCAAGGCCATATTCTTCTATCTGTCTTTTACTCTTCTTTTCTTTTCTTTTTGAAGAGCAACATTTGATGAGACTCTAAGGTTCCCCTTAGTTGATCAACAGTAAGTTCATTTGTTTCAACATATTGTAGAAGAACAGTAACTTTTGATTCCCATTTATTGGTTAAACATCTCACCAGCTTGTTGACTTGTTCTCTTTGAGTATAGACCCTTCCAAGTCTTTTAAGATTGTCGCAACGTCATTTTTCAGGAGCGTGATGACGCGAGACGGTGAAAAGAAATAAGTGTAAAAGTGTAGATTTAAAAAAAAAAAAACTTATTACGTAAAAAAAAAAAAGATTGGAGAAAATTAATGGAGTCGCCAACAATCGATTTAAGGTAGCTTGGATGCCTATAAAAAGGTTTGGTCTATGTTATCATAGTTTGGGTAAGAGAGTTGGTTACGTGTAGGGAAGATGTTAGCACCCTACGACGCCCGTTCTAGCGAACGGTTACCAATTTAATTTTATGTCTTCTAAAAAATTGTTGAATGAAATTGGTTATTAAAATAGATTAAAATTAAGCCCTACCAGTACCTCTGGCAAAATCTAAAAAAATGCCTCAAGACTATTGGGTAGAGATAGTGATTGTCATTACAATCCCCTCCTAATTTATTTTGTCATAGGCGATTTATAGTAATTTTACTAAGTAAGTGATAGCTAAATATACAAAATGCAATTTATTATGAATTCAAAATTTGTGGCAAAAGATTTTTATCGGAGATCTATCTTTAAGTCCACCAGTACATCTGGAAAGACTAAAGTGACACTCTTCACCTCCGGAATGTCAAAGTGTTGCCATTATTATAGTTATCCTCAATTATTCCTTCGCCGGTTCTTTAATCCACATTTTAAGGTAAATAAAAGTATGATATTATGCATAAAGAAGATCTTTTTGGAAAATTATGCATAGAAAATATTTTTATCAAGAGTTAATCTCAAGCCTTACCAGTACCTCTGACAAAACTAGAGAAACCTCTTTACCTCTGGAATGTCAAAATATCGCTATCATTATAGCTAATTTTAATTATTCCCTCGTGGTAATCACTTTCTAGCATAATTAAAAATAATGTTAAGATGTAATGAGATGAATTATAATGTAGCAAATAAATGCCAGAAATGTAGTAATTAAAAAGATAAAAACAATATTGAAAATTTTATTGGCCACACCAGTACCTCTAGCATAACCAAGAAATTTATCTCTCACATCAGGAACATTAGAAAAAATTGTCGACACAATTATTCTCTAATTTAAATTTGTCGTTGGGCTTTTTCTAAAAGAAGGAAAATGACTATGTACAATACGAAATGCATAACTCATGTAAAATAAATAAGATTAGTAAATAAACATGGTAATAACAATATGCAAAGAACAAATAAATAAAAACTATAAAATAAATTAGAATGACAAAAAACGAAACATGAGTCCTAAATAAATGAGCCCAAAAAAAGCTAAAACTAAATACATTAAATAATATAGCACTTAAGTAAAAGATAAACTTAACTCCACAAATAAAAAAAAAAAGTGCAATTCAATTAAAAAGAACCAAAACCTAAGAATTAAGGGAAAAATAAAGGAAATAAAACAACTAATGGCCCCTAAGATAAAGAGTAATAATAACAATAAGTAAAGAAATAAAATAAAGATTATAAAATAAATAAATAAATTAATTAAAATGACCCAAAACAAACAAATAAACATATTTGGGCCAAATTCTATTTTAGCCCAACTAATTACTAAAACAACATCAAAGAAATAAAAATAAAAGTAGCATGTTAAATAAACAAGTCCAAGCAAATTAACAACTCAAATAAGTAACACACCCAAAAGCCATCATACTAAATCAGTAAAATAAAGAGACCCACAAAATTTGGACCCAAATTCCAGCACAATTAACTTAACCTCAAATCAAAAATAACAAATTCAATAAAACAAAGCTAAAAACAGCCAAAAGGAGGCCCACAAATTTTGGCCCAAGCTGACAACTAAAACAATTAATAAAAAATGGAATAGGATGGCCCACAAATCTCTTTGGGTCCTTGATTGTTAGTGAGGATGGTACCCTTAGGCACCCAAATCATCCTCCTAGAAGAATGCAATTTTTTTGAAAGAGCAACCATAAGCATAATGACTTTCATGACCACAAGAAAAACAAGTGCTCTTAGGTGTAGTAAAAGAAGATGATGCTTTGACAAAGAAGTTCTTGAACAACTTTGAGGTTTTAGGTTCTTCATAACCCAAACCAATTTTGTCTAAGCCTCATCTTTGTTTCCCTAGCAACATGTCCAAGTTATCTTGACCTTGAACAAATTTTGCTAGATCCTCAGACAGTTCTTCTACTTTCTTTTTTCAAATCATTGTTTTCTTGAAAAACCACTGGAGTAAGACAATGATTCTTTTTAAACAAATCATTTTCTTGTTGCATGATTCTAAATTTTTGAGCAAGTTTCTTTCTTCAAAATCTCAATCTCTTTGACTTGCTCTTTGATGATTTTCTTATTAGCAATGATGCTAGCAAGACGTTTTTCATAATCAAAAACTAAATCATCAAAAGCAGTACTTAACTCATTAAAAGTAAGAAGGGGGTCAAGATCAGAATTGACTACCTCAAGATTTTCATCTTTGTTATCTCCTAGAGCCATGAGATAGAAATTTGCAATGTTTTCTTCCTCTTCTTCATCATTGTCCGAGGTTGTATCCTCATCACTCCATGATCAAGCATGTCTTTCTTCTTGCCCCTTCGATAAAACTTCTTCTTCTTGAGTGTAGGGCATTTGGGTTTGATGTGTCTAGGCTTCTTGCATTCATAGTAGATAATAAGATCTTTGTTGTTTTCTCCTTTGCACCTATTGGATAGAATTTATTATTTTCCTTCCTTCTCAGATTGAGAACCTTTTTATTGACAAGAGCAACATCTTCTTTACTAGAAACTTGTTCTTCTTGAGTGCTTGGTTCTTGAGCCATCCTAATCATGGCCATATTCTTCTTCTCTCTGTCTTTTACCCTTCTTTTCTTTTCGAAGAGCAACATTTGATGAGACTCTAAGGTTCCCCTTAGTTGATCAATAGTAAGTTCATTTGTCTCAACATATTGTAGAAGAACAATAACTTTTGATTCCCATTTATCGGTTACACATCTCACCAGTTTCTTGATTTGTTCTCTTTGAGTATAGACCCTTCCAAGTTCTTTAAGATTGTTGATAATGCTGAGAAATTGAGCAAAGAAGGACTTTAGAGGTTCATCTTGTTCCATGTGGAACATCTCATATTAAGAAGAGTAGATGTCAATCTTCGCTTCCTTAATATGGCTTGTACCTTCATAAATTGATCTTAGTCTATCCCACATTTATTTTTCAGAATTGTAGGATGCAATATGTTCATATTTTTTTGGTAGATACAACACACACAATATTATATCTAGCTTTGGAATTAAGAGTGAACTTTAGTTCATCTTCTGGTGTAAACTCATGTTCCTCTTTGGCCACTTGAACTCCATCAACGGTTTTCATGGGTGGAGTAATCCCATTTTTGACAATTGCCCAAAGCTTCAACTCTAGAGATTCAAGATACATCTCCATTCTTTCCTTTCAGTGAGCATAGTTCTCACCATTGAGGAAGGGAGGCTTATGGGAGGAATGTGATTCCTTTTGAATGTTCATTCTTCCTACAAAAACAAAGATTAGATCTTTAGCTTGGGTTGTTAAACCAAAAACAAGAGCACATGGCTTTGATACCAATTGAAAGCACAAAATTACTCCTAGGGGGTGGGGGTGGGTTGGG
>QAOA01000725.1:1103305-1169634 GCA_003255065.1 Cercis canadensis | reverse complement strand
GTTTAGCTTCATCCCAGTCATCAGCCCCACCATTTGCCACTTAAGCGTTCCACCTCAGCATTTGACGGACACATCACCAGTTAACGGGCCACGTGGCCTTTTCTGTTAAGTTCACTTAACGGGCACAAGCGGAGGACTAAAATGGCTGACGGAACCATCTTTGGGGGACTAAAGTGTCGGTAAAATTCTTTGGGGGACTAAACTGTCACCGAACCTATCTTTCGAGGACCAAACAGGGGTTTTACTCTCATTTTAATTTAGAAACTGTAGAGTGAGAGAGTTTTGATAGTTTATAGAAGGACAGAGGTTTAAACCTCTGTTCTGTCATGTAACTATAATTAGTGTAATATTATAGTCGCAACAACCATTCCAATTGTATTCACTACAAGAAAACACAATTCTTTTTGGCTTTCCTTTTTGTGTTAAGTAGCTGTTGAAAAGTAAGGTATCACAAACTAGGGGACAATAAGTACGAGTACTCATAAAAATATGTATCCAGGAAACTCTTTGCACCATACTATGCATTTCCAGATTTTCAAACTCTTGCAAAGAGGAAACAAAATAATAATAATAATAATAATAATGTTTGCAATAATAATGTTTGCATATTTGGTTTGAAGTGTCAGATTGTGTCATTTGTGTAGCGTTGAAACTAAATTGTAATATGTTTGTACTGAAAAGAAGTGAACTTTTATCTTTAAAGATGAAACTGTTAATTGAAATTTAAAATTAGAATAACTGTAATTAACAGTTACTATGAATAGAGAAAAGTTCTAAATAGACATGACTTCTTGAGAGGGTGTCTGTCAATCGTTATTCTTCTATTATAGAAGAGTGCTCTTCTCTAGAAAATACCAGTGGCCTTAATCATCTTATAGGGTTTCTTTGAAATACTTTGGAGGGCTTTGTTATATCCTGGAGGAGACCTGGAGGAGACTTATTCTCATATATCGGAGGCAATATTTCCTTTAAGACAATGAGATACAAGTCTCAAAGCCTGCAATTTCTTCTGTCAATTACCCGCTGCTCTATCAATAGAAGATGTGGATTTGCAATTTCTTCTTAAGGTAGTCCCTCCAGAAGTGCATGCTCTCTGCTTTGGTGAAGATGCTAGTACCATACCTCACAGGGGTTAACACATCTTTATCTTCAAATTTTAGCTTCTCTTCGTCAGACAATTCAAAGAATCGCCCTAGTCTGCGGAAGAAGGTTCAATAATAAAATATATATNAAAAAAAAAAAAAAAAAAACCTAATAAACACACATTATATGAAAATACCATGAAAAAGCCCCACTCTTTGTTGAATAGTTTGTAACTTTGCTTGTAAAACCAAGTCCCACATTGGTTGAAACAATGAAGTTTTAAGGCTTTATAAAATGCAACTTAAGTTATAGAGTAATTTTCGATATATAAGCTTGTGTGGCCCAAAAAACAAGTCCAATAGCCTAGTAAATCAAATATGTTTTAATGGTTTTTGATTAGCACTTGGGCACTTGGTCATGTTGGACCTTGATTTGACAAATATTTTAGAGTCTGATTTTATGTGGCCCAAAAAGCTAGTCCAATAACCTAGCAAATCAAAGATGTTTAATGGATTTTGATTGACACTTGGGCACTTGGTCATGTTGGACCTTTATTTAACAAATATTTTAAAGTTTGATTTTGGTAACCAGACTGGTTTGAGTCGGGTCAGTTTGACCCAGTTCGGATGGTAGTTAATTATATTAAAAGGTTTTTGTATTTGCTTGGTTAATGACTAATTTGAATAGATACAATGTTTTTAAAACCGGATCGGTGAGCAAACTAGTGTGGCAAAAAATGATTGGTCGAATTTGTTGAATCGAAGCTTTTTCCAAAATTAAATATTCACAAAAAATAAAATATGGAGGTTGAAGCACAAATCATCAAACTTATCTCATAAGTAAAAGTTCAAACTTAAAGATTCAAATAACTAAAAATAAAAATATATAAAAATCTAATCTATATACATCTAAATCTAATTTAAAATGGTGCCCCATAACAAAATTAGATTGTTTTAACAACCAACATATATTACAAATTCACATACTCTCAACATAATCAATTTTACAATTTCTAACATAGCAAAATTAGATAATTTCTATAATAAATAACCAAATAATTATAACAAGAAAAAAAAAAAAGAAGATGGAGTCACATAGTATCAACCAAACAAATAAATAAATAATCAAGAAACCAATTAAATTGTGCATAATGGACCAAGAGAAAAAAAAAATGCAAGAACATGTGTCGGAGCCACATAGTTGCATATGATTTTTTTTTTCCTCTTAGTGGAGTTAGTAACACACATGCATTAAATAATAATGAAAAATGAGGAAAAAAAAGAGAGAAGATGAGGATAATAATAAAGCAATGGGTTAATGACGAAAGTTTTAAGAAATCAGTAAAAAATCTTAAGTTAAATTCTGTATACTATGTGATTATATATTATAATTTTTGCATATTTAAATATGTAATATTAAATAAATCTACTAAATAATTGATAAATAATTTTTATGCAACAATAAATGTAGGTCCCGAGTTGTCATAGTGGTTTGGACTATGAACATTTTTACCTAAGATGTAGTAGGTTTAAACTCATTAAATATGGTTATTATCAATTTATTAACTATTCTATTAATAAATATATTTATATGTGGTAATAAACTCTAAAGTGGAGATGTCCTAGTGACAAAATAAGGAATTTGGAGCAGTATGTTTCAGGTTCAAATCTATGAAGGATGATTTTGTCTTCATTTCTATAAATTTTCCAAGCCATCCGGTTTGGTAGAAATTGGAATGGTTTAGCGGTTCTCACCGGTTTCAGGCAGTTTAACTACTACCCTGGTTCAGGGGCATGAATCGAACCGTTTTCTTAACCGGGTACTGGTCAGGGTCCTATCCGGTTTTTAAAGCAGTGAACATATAGTTGTGTCTATTGACCAATTATATTTGTTCATAAGTGTCTTTTCAAGTCTATAAAAGAGAATTCCCAAATGCATTAACATTCACGTTTTTTATTGAGAGTTTTCTAGGGCTTTGTTGTATCTTTGAATAACTTTTTTTGATAGAAAAATAATATTACACTCAAGATAGTATAATTATTCACTCCTCAAAGTCATCTATTTATTGTTTCCATTGTACATTTTCTAACAGTCCCTGCATGCTCTGAGAAGTTCTTGCACAGCTTTTGCATGTGTTTCGGGGTCACTGGATGTGAGAAGAGAGAAGTCAATGACGGGGATTAGAGCTGCAAGGGAGTCATCAATGGGATCCTGGTCTCGAGGGTCTATTAGAGAATTGTAGTTTGAGGGTATAGCGGCTTGTCCAACAGATTTGGCAAACTCTTTGATACTGGAAATTTGGGATGCATTAAAGTTGCTTGGAGGTGTGGTTAAGGGAATGACAGCAACTGTGTTTGTCGAAGTCATATATAGAATTAGAGAGTAGATAATGAATAAATGCAAATGAAAGTGATTTATTAAGAGGCAAGTTCTGCTTATTTTGGTTTGATGCTCATACGTATATGTAGTGCAAGATTTAAGAAAAGTACCTTCGAGGTAGCTCATAGATTTAATTGGAATGAGAAGCACACAAGAAAATATACTACAATTATTGCAAGAAAAATAAGTCCATCATCTCTCTCATAATCAATGAGAAAATATACTATAATTATTGCTGGGCATGTATCAATAAATTGAATGGAAATCACATGCTCATACCTGAAGCATTTATTAACTTCAGTTAAATCTTTTTTGCCAATAACCAAAACAAAAGGTAATTCTTGTAACTCCCATATCCATTTTTATGAGAGATGCTGCGGGCTTCAAATTCTGTTCAGCCACATGTTTCTCAAAATTTAACCAAAGTGTACAGCGGAAATAAAGAGAAGGACGAGGGGTGCTTTTTGATGAATGTTTAGGGTAGACAATTGAACGACATGAGTGTGTGACAGAAATATGGAGATATATGGTAGGTAGAGGTGACAAGAAGGGGAACAACCATGCCTGTAACTTAACGATTGAAGTTAAAGGAAGTTTGGACCACCTCTTAATATGAAGTTCAAAAGTTTCTAAGTCAGCTTCAGACACCTGGCTTGTGGAGACAGCGGAGTACAAATCTTATTGGGATTAAGTGAGGTGGAATTTTTGGAGGAGTCTAAAATACCCAATTGTGTAGCCTCCAATGAAAAAAAGTCACAGATAAAATATGGGCCATTGATGAACAATCCATCATATAATTGATAACTGTATGATATATTGATGTAAAATATTTAAACCATTTCTTATCTTCTAGACATATTTAGTGACCAATTAGACAAGTGAATTTCAGAAAAGCGCAGACAAAGAAATTGAATTTCAGAAACAAATTGTGATATATGAATTGAGGGACTAAATGCAGAAAGAAGGAGGTTGTGATGTAAATAGTATATCATGGATGATTTAGTGTCGATTGAAATTGACGATTGAATTGTACAGAATGTTAGAATTGCAGATTCCTTGAAGAAGTAGGTAGATCATGACATCTCAGTGATGAATACAGCAAGGCAAGATGATCACGAGCAAAGCATAGCAGAATTCATAATGAAGAATCAGAAGAACGATGATTACCAGAAGTAAAGGAATTATGCAGAGAGGAGAATTGTAGAGAGAAAAGAGAGAACTGAAAGAATGTAATTTGTATTTTTGATTGAATGAATTGAATAATCCATCAGAATTGTACTACACCAAAATATATATAAGTGCACGTTCAGTCTTCTTCTAGAAGCTTGTACACAATACAACTGTTGCTTAACTAATCTGAAAACTGAACAGTAACTAACTTAGCATGACACGGCACTAACTGACTTTGACTTTGATAAATGCTGAAGTGGCAGTGATCATCCTCCTCCATCATAATCTATTTGTAACTTCTGTTTAACACAGAATTGTCTATTACTAGATTAGTTAATCAGTCATGTACAGATTTATTTATGTGTACAGTTTTATCTATAACCAGTGTAACTAGATTAGTTTAGTTAGTTAGCTGTCATAGTTAGTCTGTTAACTATAGTTAATTAGCGGTTACTGGTTAGTTAGTTTACTGCCATACGTGGCATTTCTTTTCTCTGATATAAAGCACAGCTGGTGCATTGTACTCTTTAGATTATTGAATATACAGAAAAGCTTCCACACTCTCTGTCTCGTTTTCTCTCCCTTGATTTCTCTGCTTGTTTACTGTTCATCCTTTCTGAAGGATTCTTACATGGTATCAGAGCAAATCGATCTAGATTTTCTTATATCTTGATCTTACTGATTCTTTGAAGAAGTACTGTAGACCTTACTCTGTTTCGATTCTGTTGCAAGAATGGAAAGTGGAACTGCAACATCACAGAGGGAAGCAACGAGTAACTTTAATGGAGATCCTATGGGTTTGGCAAACTCGGATCATCCAGGGATGCAACTCATGACAACTCCTTTGATAGGTAACAACTATCTATCTTGGAGTAAATCAATCAAGATAGCCCTAGGAGCAAAGGTGAAGCTTGAATTCATCAATGGAAAATGTTTAATGCCTGAAGAAGATTCTATTGACTATGATCAGTGGATTAGGGTAGATTGTATGATTAGATCATGGATTCTGAACTCTATTTCCAAGGAAATAGTAGAAGCCTTCCTCTATGCATCTACTGCTAGAAAGCTTTGGCTAGAACTGTAGGAACGTTTTGGTGAGTCAAATGGATCACAAGTTTATCAGATTCAGAGAGAAATTGGTTCTATTTCTCAAGGAAATCAAACAGTGGTGCAATATTTCACAAAGCTGAAGAAACTATGGGAGGAGATAATTTGTGTACAACCAATTCCACTTTGCACCTGCAAGAATTGTATTTGTGGTGTGACAAAGAAGGTATCTGATCTAGCTCATTCAAACAAATTGCTGCAATTCTTGATGGGCTTGAGCGATGAGTTTGATCATGTAAGGAACCAAATCTTGGTGATGGACCCCCTGCCTTTAGTCAACAAGGCTTGCTCAATAATCTTGCATATTGAAAAGCAAAGAGAGGTTAATCATAGTCTAGTGGGGAAAGTAGAGCATTCAGCATTGTTTGTGAAGACACCTATAGGAAGGGAGTCTGGTGGTGGAAGAGGAAACCACAAGAAACCAAATTACAATGATAGGAAGAATGAGAAGTATGAGAAATTATCCTGTACTCACTGCAATGGGGTTGGTCACACTAAGGACACATGCTTCAAGCTGCATGGTTATCCAGACTGGTATAAGGATCTTAAGGATCAATGAAGTCAAGCTGTGGGAGGAAGATATATGGCTAATTTGGCTGATGATCCTTTGGATGTCAACATGGAGCATGCTGCTGAAAAGGAAAATGACCAGAGAGCCTCTTTGACAAAAATTATACAATAGGAGCTATCCAAATTGATGAAGGGAAAGGCTGGGTTTGAAGGGAATCATGTAAATTTCGCACATCTTGAGGACTTTGCATGTAATACTTATACTCCAGCTCTTGATTCTGCCTTACATATTGCTAATAATATAGATCTTGGTACTTGGATAGTAGTCATAGGAGCATCGAACCACATGTGCATTAATCCCAAAATCCTTTCACACCATAAACTAGTAAAACAAGTCACACCAGTTTTCTACCTAATGGATCAATCAAATTTGTCCATTGAATAGGTGATGTGCATCTGAGCCCTACTTTAACTTTGACTGATGCACTGTACATCCCTAGCTTCAAATTCAATCTTCTGTCAGTAAGAAAGCTTTCCAAAACTGCTGAAATCCAGTTTATTTTTCATCTTGATAAGTGTATTTTGCAGGACCTACAGACTGAGGCTGTTCTAGCAGTTGGTAAAGTGATAGGGAACTTGTATGTTTTAGACAAATCATCTTTTAATACTCAGTTTTCCATTCCTTGTAATAAACAACTTAACTTGGTCAAAACCACTTGTACTTCTGCTTGTAACTCAGCTACCATTCCTTGTACTGCTTCTACTGATTCAAATAAAATTTTTGAATGTTTGTGGCACAACAAACTTGGTCATGCTTCTTTAAAAGCTTTACAACATATTCCTTTTCTAAAAGGTATTGATACCACATTGCTATCACCGTGTGATATTTGTCACAAATCAAAATAGCATAGGTTGTCTTTTCCCCTTAGTACTACTAGATTAGAGTCTATTTTTTTATCTTTTGCATATAGAAATATGGGGACCTTATAGTAGAGTCTCTCTCACAGGAGCACATTACATGCTTACTGTGGTTGATGATTATAGCAGAGCCACATGGGTTTTCCTACTTAGACATAAACATCAAACATTATAAACATTAAAAACTTTCTTTACAATGATACAAACTCAGTTTCAAAAACATATTAAATGCATGAGGACATATAATGGCACTGAGTTTACTAGCAATGAGTGTCAATCTTTCTTATCTCAGTTAGGCATTCTCCATCACAAAACTTGTGTTTATAAAACACCTTTTACAAATTGCTAGAGCACTCATGTTTCAGGCACATTTGCCTCTAAAATTTTGGGGTCATTCTCTTTTAATGGTAGCCTACATTATAAACAGGTTACCTACTAGTTTTTTAAATTAGAACACTCCCTATGAACTATTACATAGCAGAAAACCAGATTATAGTTTACTTAAGTGTTTTGGTTGCTTGTGTTATGCCACTAACACTCGGCCACATAAGGACAAATTTGAACCCAGGGCATATAGGTGTATTTTTCTAGGCTTTGTCACAGGCCAAAAGGCTATTGGATTTATGACTTGAACTCTCATCAACTTTATACTTCTCGAGATGTTGTTTCTCATGAAAATAATTTTCCTTTTGCAAATATCCCTCTTGATAGCAGTGAAATATCTCTACCTCTCCCATTTACTAATTTTACTGGGTCTGATTCTCTTCCTATGCCCTCTAAATCTCTGCCACAAAATGTTCTTTCTGTTCCCCCTAATTTTTCTCCTGTTGCTGAATCTGGCCAACCTTCTACCCTTGCAGATTCTTCCCCAAACTCGAATTCCATCCATTCTTCACTTGATCAATCACCTCCTTCCATACCTCTCCCTCTTCCACTTCCTACTTTAAGACATAGTACTTGACAGAAACAAAAACCCTCTTGGATGTCTGACTTTGTCTCTAATGTGATTCACCCATCAGATTTACCTACTGTTGTTCATACCTCACCTGCATATCTCTTTCCAAGATGCTCAGCTTATACACCACCAACTTTTCCTTACCATAAATCACTTTTTACTGACACTTACATGTCTTTTCTTGCTAATGTGTCTTCCGTCCCTAAACCTAGTTCATATTATCATGCAAGGAAAAGTGACAAATGGCTTGAGGCCATGAATAAAGAACTGCAGGCCTTAGAATCCAACCACACTTGGGATTTGGTATCTTTACCTCCTAACCAGAAAGCCATTGGTTCTAAATAGGTGTATAAAATTAAGTATCTACCAGATGGAACCATTGATAGATACAAAGCAAGATTAGTTGCCAAGGGTTATCATTAAATTAAGGGTGTTCATTATAAGGATAGCTTCTCTCCGGTTGCTAAACTTGTTACTGTTAGACTGTTTTTGGCCATTGTCACAGCACAAAATTGGGGACTTCATCAACTGGACATTAATAATGATTTCCTGCATGGATATTTAGATGAGAATGTGTATATGCACCCACCTCAAGGTTACACCAAAGCACAGCCACATCAGGTGTGTCTTTGTAATGTTCTCTATATGGCTTAAAACAGGCCTCTCGTCAGTGGAACCTTGAATTTTCTACTAAACTTAATTCCTATGGTTTCACACATAGTGCTCATGATCATTGTTTATTTACTATGCATACCTCTAATTCTTTCTTGGCACTACTGGTCTATGTTGATGATGTTCTTGTTACTAGCACTCATGAGCATGAAATTCAGCAAGTGAAACTCTTTCTCCATGCTTCTTTCACCATCAAAGACATGGGCCATGCTAAATACTTTCTAGGTCTTGAGATTGCTCGAGGCACCAGAAGGACTTATGTTAACCAAAGGAAGTATATACTGGGCATTTTGAGAGATGCTGGCTTACTTGGTGCCAAGCCTACTGCCACTCCTTTGCCTAAGGGGCATCATTTCTCTTTTGTTGGTGTTGCTTTGCTTGAACCAGAAAAATTTCGCAGGCTTGTTGGTCATCTACTCTATCTTGGTCTAACTAGACTTGACATTACGCATGTGACAGCTGCCGAACCGTACAAAATTACAAAACTAATTGCAACAAATTTGTAGTATAGAGTGCAACCAGTGTCGTCTCCCAATGATTCACCAGAACAACTAATCTATTAGGACTTAAGCATAAATAGAATAAAGGGGGGGGGGGGTTTGTGTTGAATGCAGTATAATAAGTACTCAGAAAGCAGTAAACAAAATTGATCAAGTAAGAGAAAACGTAATCAACTCAAGCAGGCAACCAAACCCTAATCCGTTCTTGTTCACTAAAGATTATCCAAAATCTGATTTAATTCATCTTGGTTAAATGTTACCTGGAACCCCTAACAACAACACTTAGAATTCCTACTGATTACTAATCAAGATTTAATTAATCTTGGAACTAAGAATCTAGGCAACCGCTCTATATCACCAAGTCCAGATTAATTTAATAACTGAATTGTCCAAGTTAACCATATATTAAAAACCTTTAACATATGATTAGCAGTTTGATTACTATGATGAATCTAATCAACCGATTTAAATTCATATAAATCATGCATGCAATTAAAATACCATTCAGTCACATGAAGATGAGAAGAAGAAGATAATCAAACTATATTAAATCAAACCCGGATTGAAGCACAGGAATTCTGGATTAACATGTCTGGATCCCTTTGAATTGATTACAGAAGTACTTAGCCCTCCAGGAAGGCTTAAACAAAAGGTAAAGGTCTAAACTCGAACTCAGGAACAGGAGGCAACGGCTTCTAATGGTAAATTTGTGATATCTTATTCTCAACAATCTTAAGAATAAATATTAGCTGGCTGCCTCTTCTAGGTTTCCTAATGGTTTCCTAATTACAAAATAAACCTAGTTTCCTAAATCTTTAAAGGTAAAAACGTGATTAAACCCTAGTGACATATGTGCTGGCCCAAATAGCAGATGTTAGGCCAATAAAGAGGTACTGGTCCAATAGGCAGGTCCAAAGAATGGAATAAGTCGATGTTGGGCGGATGCAGAAAATCTGGACTACTTGTACGCGAATTTTAGCTATCAAGACGTAAGAATCAGATTCTTGGCTTTTCATATGAAATGTAGCATTTTCTGTCAGCTTTCCTACGAAACTGGAATCACATCAATTGGACATCTGCAGCTCAGGATATAGTGAAAAATGTAAGCAGTGCCAGAAATCAACAATTATGCAATTAAAATCCAAAAGCACCAACAAGTCGAAATCCACAAAATATGTCTATGGGCTATGAAAATCAGCAGAAACACATACTAAAAGTCTAAGTATAAGGGAAACAAAAAGTGTAAAATAATGTCTTATCAGCATGCAGTACAACAACTCAGTCAATTTCTCCAGACTCCAATTCAAGCTTATTGGAATGATGTCATTCATGTGCTCAAGTATCTCAAAGGGACTCCTCCTTCCAGAGGTCTTTTTTTTTTTTTCTTTTGCTACTAATTTATCTGTTCAAGTTTACTGTGATTGTAGACACCGTATTTTGTCCAAGTTTTATTTATTTATGGTTAAAATATATTCAAGAAAAATGGAGAGAAAATTTAAAATTTTAATTAGTGTGTTTTTTATTGTTTGGGCTTTTGCAATTGAAGAAAACCTAACCCTAATCCATTGTCACACTAAGCCTATTTTTATTTAAGCCCACTTAGTCCATTTTTTTTTTCTTAATCATGTAAATAATGGATAAACACATATAAATTTATTTTGTAAATTTATTTTTGACATCATTGGATCTAAAAGAACCAATAGGAGAGTAAGGAATGAATTTCCTTCTCTCCCCATTGGTTCAATCTTTGTTTTTTCTTTCTTTTAATTGAATAACTAAGTAATTAAGTAAAAAAAAAAAAAAAAGCAAATAAAACAAAAGGGAGAAGGTGCAGGGCAGTAGTGAGAAGGCCTACGCACAAGAGAAAGGGAAAACGGTTTTCTTTTTTGATAGAGCACCAGAAATATAGGCAAAAGAGAAGGGAGAAAGCTCTCAACCTCACCATTGACCTCAAAAACAGAGCATATTTTTTCAGCTAAAAAATTTCTTCCTTCAACCCCTTTCCATGGTGATTTCGGCCTCCTCTGTTCATATCCCATCTATTTATTCCATCAATTTCGAAACCCCCATCCTCTTAAAAGCATTTCTGTTATGCGAGTTTTAGGTCACAAGTATAGGAGTTTAAAAGTTTTCAGCAGCAACTCCTGAACCCGTTTTCCAATTTCCGTGGATTCGTTTCTTTTTGTTCCTTTATGGATAGTGTGAGTAGATATCATAGCAAGCAGATTGGGCATTTGAAGACTGGTTTTGGCTTCTAAAGATAAAGAGAGTGTGTGATTGATGAGTTGAAGACAAGGTAGAAGAAGGGAGAACATAGAGAAAGGTTCAAAAAAAAAAAACAGAAACCAGCATCAATATCAGAACAGAGATCCCAGCTGTATAGTGGTATATTTCTCAGCTTTTCTCCTTTAGAAATAATAAATATATGAGTATAATAGATTTGTTTTAGTTTTATGATTGTCAATTCTGGTTTCTCTATTGCTGCTGTCTTGCATCGTTGGCATGCATGGCTGAATGTGTATTTTGTTTCTTGAATGCATCGTTAGTTCTTATGAATGTGTTGCTGAATTTTGGGTTCTCTCTTTAATTTATATTTTTGACTCAGCTGGGTTATTGGTGGGTATTTTTAGTAGAGAGTAGGGCTGGTTTCACTTTTTTGTTGATTGTTCTTCTCCGATTGGAAATCATGTGGACTTTGCTTGATTTTATTTTTTTAGTTCTTAAAATAGCTATTTAAGTTGACATTGAGAAATTTTGGTTCCCTGATTTATTTATTGGTCCTACATGCTAGTCTAATTTGAGTCATGATTTGAAATCCATGTTGTAGAATTTATAAGTTTGATCTTCTGTTTTATCTGTCCTTGATTATTCCCTATTTGTTTGTTCTAGATTTCTGCTATTTACCTTCAACCTAGCATCACCCTGTCAACTTCCTATGTATTTTAGGTTTTGGTCCTAATACATGCTTCATTGTGTGCTCCTGTAGCCTTTGGGCTTGATGTGTTCCTCATTCTCACTTCACTTTATGTCATTTTCTTTTGGCTAGGTGAAATTTTCTTTATGTCAATGTATCTTGGGAGTGCTGTCATTCTAACCCCATTTGGTTAAATTGAGTTGTTGTTATTCCATTGCACATGTAGGAAGTCATAATCTGCTATGTTTGTATTCACTAATACCTTGGGTTTGGGTTTGTGTTACATGGCTTGTTATTTTGGGATGGGAATTGGGCTAAATGTTGTATGTGAGGCTCTAGTAGTTTGGTAAATTCATGTGTTCTGAGTAATGTATTCAGAGCATGCATTTTTCTGGTTTATTTGAAAAGGGAACAATCAGTTTGCCATCTTTTGTGCTGCTGCTATCTTTTCTGCATTATTATACCACCTCATTTATTTTCTGCTGCATTTGAGTGTGAATCAATGGCCTTGCTTTTTCTTTAGTGGTTCATGTTTCATTGATATGGTGTTAAGAATCTTGGTATATCACTTTTGGCTTATGGCTTGAGGGAATTGCAATATTTTAGGCCGATGTCTATAATTAAAGGGATGTTAAATGTGCTATTAATACATATGGATATTCTTAGCATGTTATGGGGTGAAATTATTTTTTTGGGGGGTTTATTTTAGCTTGTTTTCCCTGCTGTTGCTATATGTTTCCACATCTTAGATTCATTTACTTTGGAGTTCATTTTGGGAATATTGACAGTAAAGAATTTCATTCGTCCCTTATGTTTCCATGTGATTTTGTTTTGTTTTGGTATGCTACCGATACATAAATATCATGTCTTGTTAAATTGGGTTACAAGATATCTTAGTAAACTCATTCATATGATTTGTTAGAGTCTAGCTGACTGTTTGGCTGCATGTTTACATGATAGTCATTTTTAGAGCTTGTTAAAACTTTGATTTTAAGTATTTTCGCTGCTATTAGACAGTTTGGGCAGTTGGTAGTGTTTGATTTGTTTCGGGAGCCACAGAGCTTGGATTTTAGCATTGTTGGTCTCATTAGAACCGAGAGACATGTATCCCCATTATGTATAATTTTCAGATTTTTTTGTATGTCTAGTTTAGGCCCAGTTTCTGTTTGAACATAGCTGCTCAAGGTTACACTGACACTGATGCCCTGTCTCTGGCAATGTTCAGTATTTTATTTCTTTCTGGAGTTGTACAGCTCAAAATTGTATGGTTCTTGTCTTTTTGGAACCATAAGATGTATTTTTTCAATGTGTACAATTTTCATATTTTTTTCATGTCTATTTTACTACCAGTTTCTGTTTGAACATAGCTACTCAAGGTTGCACTGACACTGATGCCCAGTCTCTGGCAGTATTCAGTATTTTATTTCTTTCTAGAGTTGTACAGCTTCGAATTGCATGGTTCTTATCTTTTTAGAACCATACGATGCATGTTTTCAACATTTGCAACTTTTAGAGTTTTTTCATGTCTAGTTTACTACTAGTTTTGGTTTGAACATAGTTGCTCAATGTTGCACTGACACTGATGCCTTGTCTCTGGCAGTGTTCAGTATTTTATTTCTTTTTGGAGTTGTACAACTTTGAATTGTATGTTTCTTGTCTCTTTAGAGCCATAAGATGCATGTTTTCAATGTGTACAATTTTTAGATTTTTTTTATGTCTAGTTTACTACCAGTGTTGGTTTGAACATAGCTGCTCAATGTTGTACCGACACTGATGCCCTATCTCTGGTAGTGTTCGATCTCTTATTTCTTTCTAAAGTTGTACAGCTCCAAATTAAGTGATGTCAGTCTCGTTTGAATTGTAAGATATGTGGCTTCAATTTATGTAATTTTTAGAATTTTTTCATGTCTAATCTGCTATCGGTTTTGACTTGAGCACAGCTGTTTAAGATAACTGATAAATATGCACATTCTTTGAACTTCTTTCAATTTTGTCTCTTGATAAGGATGGTGGCTTTGGGCATGTTTGTTGGCTGTCCTGATGTATTATGCCTCATTTCATGAAGTATTTTGCCAATGTGTTTAGCTACCATTTTTATGTGTGATGAATTCTTTTTTTTTTTTTTTTGCTAAAGGCTGTTTAGGGTTTGTTTGTGCATTTTTGGTTGATTTTGTATTTTTTCTTTTGAGGCATGTGGAGATTAAATGTGTAGATCAATTAGATAGATTTCTTCTAAGTCTTGCCTAACCTATGTTTTGGTGTATTCATGAGCATCCTCGAATACAACTCATGGTAGTTATGAGTGTGAGCAAATCAGAAGGCCCAACTAGAAGATACCTAGCTGCAAGCTTGGAGCAAGAATGTTGTTGTATTTATATTTTTATTTTATTTTATTTTTTGATGTAAATTAATATTTCTTAGTACTTAGATTTTGAGACAAGTTTTGTAATATTTAAAATTATGCATTTGCATTACATATAAAAAATAATACCTATGTTGTGTAGTATCTGTATGTCCCTTCACTTATCATGGTAGGATAGGGCGAGTCAGTCCTATATGGGATGCCTTTCTCTATCCCATCTAGGTGAAGATAGCGTCATCCTGGATGGTCGCTTCATGCGATGAAGGGGTGGAAAGATTTAGGTCTCAGTAGAGGAATCATGCATTGCACGTTTAAATTATTCATTTTTATTTTTGTCAGATATTCTTGTAATCGTTCATTGTTTTGGGGTAAATAAAATACACATTTTTGGTCATATTATGTTCGCACAGTTAATTTAGGGTAATCGTCTTTAGACGGATGCTGTGGGGTGCTTAACACCTTCCCCACGCATAAACAGACTCCCGAACCCTCTTTGATTAGTAGACCGTTGTTTTTTTAATTAAAAAAAAAGTTTTCCAATTGTTCCCCATTTTTCTAATACAATTGGTGGCAACTGCAAGTTTTCTTTCAAAAACTAAACTAGTCTTTTTCTTTAAAGTCTGTCATCCACGTCGTAGCGACCTTTGGGTACATTGTGACAATGATGCAAACTGGGCTGCATGTAAAGATACCGGGCGCTCTATCACTGGCTACTGTATTTTTCTTGGTTCTTCCCTCATCTCTTGGAAGACCAAGAAGCAATCAACAATGAGCAGATCTTCAGCAAAAGCAGAATATCGCAGCCTTGGTACCATTGTGTGTGAGTTACAATGGATTAGCTACATTCTTCAAGATTTTCACATCCCTCTTCACTTGCCTATTCCTCTTTGGTGTGATAATTTAGCTGCATTACACATTATTGCTAATCCTATCTTCCATGAGCGCACTAAGCATTTGGAAATTGACTGTCACTTGGTCAGGGACAAGTATGAAGCTGGTTTTNTGTTTTGGGGTAAATAAAATATGCATTTTTGGTCATATTATGTTCTCACAATTAATTTAGGGTAATCGTCTTTAGACGGATGTTGTGGGGTGCCTAACACCTTCCCCACGCATAAACAGACTCCCGAACCCTCTTTGATTAGTAGACCGTTGTTTTTTTAATTAAAAAAAAGGTTTTCCAATTGTTTCCCATTTTTTTAATACAATTGGTGGCAACTGCAAGTTTTTTTTCAAAAACTAAAACTAGTCTTTTTCTTTAAAGTCTGTCATCTACGTCGTAGCGACCTTTGGATACATTGTGACAATGATGCAAATTGGGCTGCATGTAAAGATACCGGACGCTCTATCACTGGCTACTGTATTTTTCTTGGTTCTTCCCTCATCTCTTGGAAGACCAAGAAGCAATCAACAATGAGCAGATCTTCAGCAAAAGCAGAATATCGCAGCCTTGGTACCATTGTGTGTGAGTTACAATGGATTAGCTACATTCTTCAAGATTTTCACATCCCTCTTCACTTGCCTATTCCTCTTTGGTGTGATAATTTAGCTGCATTACACATTATTGCTAATCCTATCTTCCATGAGCGCACTAAGCATTTGGAAATTGACTGTCACTTGGTCAGGGACAAGTATGAAGCTGGTTTTGTTTTGCCTCAACACATCTCTACCAAGGCTCAGCTTGCTGATGTGTTCACTAAAAATCTTGCTAGCCCTCAATTCCATTCCATTGTTTCCAAGTTGGGTTTGGTTAACTTTCATCATTCCCATACTCCAACTTGAGGGGGGATGTACATAATTGTCTATTAGTAGATTAGTTAATCAGTCATGCACAGATTATTTTCATGTACAGTTTTATCTATAACCAGTGTAACTAGATTAGTTTAGTTAGTTAGCTGTCATAGTTAGTCTGTTAACTATAGTTAATTAGCGGTTACTGGTTAGTTAGTTTACTGCCATACGTGGCATTTCTTTTCTCTGATATAAAGCACAGCTGGTGCATTGTACTCTTTAGATTATTGAATATACAGAAAAGCTTCCACACTCTCTCTGTCTCGTTTTCTCTCCCTTGCTTTCTCTGCTTGTTTACTGTCCATCCTTTCTGAAGGATTCTTACATGAATAATATGTTTTTCAAATAACGGACACTGAGTTAAAATTAACTTGTATGTGAATGCTTAAAACATGGATTAAAACCAAGGTTAGATTCATAATTCAATGTTAGTTTGAATCAACACAAGATTTGGCTTCGAGTCCAAGATTAAAAAACACTTACATATCACGTTTGGTGTATGGAATGGGAATAGCTACTCTCTTTCTCTGCCTGCATTTCTGTTAGAAATGCATCTTGGGTGGGTATTTTGGTTTTTATTCCAGCATCTACTTCCACATGTGTTAGTGGGCCCACCCAACATTACAAACCAACTTTCTTCTCCTTTCTCTTCATTCTCTTTGTCTATTTCCCTCTTCTCCACGTCATACCTCCACCATGTGTTGGGTGGACCCACTTATATGTGGAAGTAGATGTTGACTGAAATTTATTTTGCGCTAATTAGGAATACGATGTCATCTTTTGCCAAATGTTTCTTAAATCAAATTAGAAATATAAGGACCCTTTTAGATTAAATTAAATTGTAAAGACCTTTTAAAATTTTTACTAAAATTATAGGGACTCAGAGTATAATTAAACCTAATAAATATATTTTNAATTTTTATTAAATTATAGGGACTCAGAGTATAATTAAACCTAATAAATATATTTTTTTAACAAAAAAATTTAAGAATAAGTTAGATTGAGGTAAAACCAATGGCAATGCTTACATGCTATTCCCTGTTATGTAGCTTCCAGGAGACCAAAAAAAAAAGCGTAAAATATCTTACCAATCAATTTTCATAGTCTTGAAGACAAGCCACAAAAAATATATTAAATGTATGATAAAATTATACACGGATACACATAAATTATATGACATTTTTATTATTGTTTCTCCAATACAATAATGTTACAACTTGGATACACCAACTTATAACAATTATTTTTTTTTGCAAACGATAGTTACTTACAAGCATTAATGCTATTTATTTCTCAAGTAGAATATCATTACAACATGACACAACACTAGCAAACAGACGACATAATACTTAAATGATGATAAATATTTATGTACACCTTGTGTACCACACAACTATAACACATAAAAGTGGGTCATTTAAGCAAGTCGCATAGAGTAGACACACTTTTATGTGTTTTATGAGAATAATATTTTGGTTGTATATAAGAATTTTTGCAAGTAGGAACAAAGACATAATTGAGAAAGTTCAATTCTTGAGAGATTCGTGGGTTCTATGAGAATACGCAAGAATTTTGACTATTACTGACGAGCGGTTGAAGAGCCACGTGCACGATCCAAGCCAGACTTGCCGAAAAGTTTGTTGCTTTGCTGGTGTTGGAAATATTCCTTGTAGGTCATGCCTTCAAATTCGGTTCCATCATTTTCAACCAATTCTGGGATGGGATGGATGTATTTGTCGAAAGATGGAGCATGTGCTAATGCTAGAGATATTCTTGTAACTTTATTATTTAGGGTTACTCGGTGCAAGTTACCCCTGAATATTCCCCCAGTAACAATCTGGCAACCAAGAAAAAGGTATAATAATTACATCTCAATTTAATTAATTAACTAGAGCTATAAAGAAATTAGGAATGGTGACTATGAATAGAATACACACCTCAAGTTGGTCAGCTATGTTGACCATAAGAGAGTTTGGAATTGGCTTCACATTAACCCACTTGCCATTGTGATGCACCTGAAGGCCACTAATTCCATTTTCAATGAGGAGAGTCAAGGCACAGTTATCTGAATGTGGGGGTTGACCCAATGCAACGTCTGGTTGAGGACAAGGTGGGTAGAGATTTGCAATGTAATGCTGGAAATCTGTCCCAAACCCTATGGCATCCAATATGGCATTTGGCTCCAATCCCAGGCCCTCTGACATGCCTCTATAGATCTCTCTTGCCACTTCTCGTGCCTTGAGGCAATACTCCGAAGCAACCTCACTGCAGCAGAAACAAAATGATACGAAAATTCTATAAAATTGTAAAAAGTCAACAATTATGTGTGCGTGTCACAAGAACTAGATGCTATTGTTAGGGATTTTATTTCTATTATGTACTCACCTATCTTTTTTACACCACATTGTGATCATATGTAAAGCCAAAAACATAGTAGTTAGAATGGGTTATTAAATGTGAGTTGGTGTTGGGAATCGTCAATAATTTAGAGAACTTTGGTTCCAATATTATTCGTTATGTATTATGAGTGATGTTGTATCTTTGGTTCCGACAAATAATTAATGACAACTAATAATTGTCATCAATTATTGTAGTTGAACCTTATCTGTTGTTCGGACTGTGACCGTAAGTACAGACATAGGTAGTGATTACGGTTTCGCAAATAATTGCACATGATAACATTCATAACCATACCAACTTATCAGTTGTAATAAATACTTTATCACAAATAATTAATTTTCTTGTAGTGATTTTTGCTATAATTGAAGTTTACATCAACCATTTTTCCGGCAACTAATTCCACAAGTTAAAACACTATTTGGATTAGAACAAAGCTTGAGAAAATTCCAAAATTTCACCTCAAATACATCGTTTTCACATTGGTATATTTTGAATATGACAGATTGTTTGAGTTATTCATTTTTTTTTTCTTTTTTGTGTTAAGGAGCTTGTGAAAAGATAAGGTACTACTTATCTCCGAAGAGCCTTAATTAGCTCGATTGGCATAGTCATTTGGCCAGAGGCGTGGCTTGTCCTAGGTTGAGCATTTGAACTTATCTTAGACTAGTTCCCAAAGAGTACTAAGTGCTCTCTCCCAATTTACTAAAGGAAAAATGAAAAATTACAAGATCTTATTATGTATCCAGGAAACCATTTTGCATGGTAGATGGTAATATGCATAATCCAGATCTTCAAACTCTTGCAAAGACGAAAAAGAAACTATACTTGCATACATGGTATAGATGTGTAGAAGTTTTATAGCTAAAATTGAAGTAGATCCAGGTAAATTCAGATTATGTCATGTCTGCAAGTGTAGAGAAGGTGTAGATTTGCAGGTTTACAATAAACATTACTTTGGGGAAGAGAAGCTCTACCTGAATCCAGCAGGTTTGTTTGGGATGAAGCACTCAGGATGAGTAAACACCTTAAGGTAGTCCCTCCAGAAGTGCACGCTCTCTGCTTTGGTGAAGAAGCTAGTACCATACCTCACAGGGGTTAACACATCTTTATCTTCAAATTTTAGCTTCTCTTCATCAGGCAATTCAAAGAATCGCCCTGTTGCCTCTAGAACATCCTTCATTAACTTATCAGATATGCCATGGTTGATTACCTGAAATTAATCAGCTGTTTCACTAAACAAAAGAGGAAAAACTCCAACAATGTAAAGTTGAAAATCCTTAATCATATGCCTCTTGGATGTATATATAAGATGAACGATTAATTTACTCAATTGTAGCTATTAAGCATCCATTATTCATATGGATGGGATATATGATCGTCAAATTAATTGAGGAACAAAGTCTGCTTAACTCAAGTGATTGGGCAAATTGAAATTCGGATAGAGTTCTTAACTTCAAGTCAAAGTATGACTTTCCAAAGAAAAATGTTTGAGTAGCTTATTTAGCTTTGGATAAAATGTTTAAAAATATATAACAGGTAATATATCTCTAGACACTTTGATTTGTGTCCCTACATCTTTTACCAGTTATTCCAAGGGTGGAGAGGGTTAGGATCGTGCCAAAAAGGAAAACCATAGGAGGTGGGGACCAAAGACAGACATACGGCTCATTTGGTACACTGAATGAAAATCATGGAATCTGAATAAGAATAAGAATATGAATGGAATGGGTTAGAGTAGAATGATCATTCACATTCCATAGTTTGGTAGTTTTTATGGAATTAATATGAGATGGAACTAAAATCATTGAAAATGACATAAATATCCCATATTAGAAATATGATTTTATGAGTGTTAGATAAATTGTATTTAATAAGAGTGATTTTAGTCATTCAGTATAATTAGTAAGGATATGTTGGGAAAAGAATGCATGAATAGCATGTAATGGAGCATGGAATGAGCAAACCCAACTCTCAAGGTAGGAATGCTCATTCCCACTTCTATGAACTCAGGCCTGGCCATGTCATAACTTTTATGGCTACCAAACATAAAAATGCTCATATTATAAAATAGAGTGTGGGATGGAATTACCATTCCCTACTATACCAAACAAGCACATAGATGTACACCTTTGAGTGCACAAATGTATACAGAAACCAGTAAACTCTACGGACTAAAATAGGCCATGTATTTTGAATAGGAAACTAAAGAGGGTACATTCAGAGAGTAAATGTAGTCAACTTCATGCATGTGGGGTGTTTTGTCGGATCTTTAATGGAGGGAACTAACATGAATAAGTCACACTTGCACTCTTAAAACAAATACACTTTTTTCTGGTCTAATGGAAGCTAGATAAAAAAGGGGTAGTTTATCCCCTCCTAAAATACCACCCCACCCGTTCTTAGTGGGATTTGAACTCAGCATCTCTACAATGAAGTATTAAGTACTCAACCGTTAAGATGTGCCCTTAGAGGCAAAACAAACATAGTTTTAACATTTAGTAGTAAACACTCATAGTATCTAGATCATACATTTATTTCAAACCACAATCATAATGTTGCGGTTGTAATGCAGTTGTCGTAGCCACAACAACATTTCACTCCAGTTGCAATATGTATGCATTGGCTGCTTTTTCTTTTCCTCATTTTTTTCACAATGTCTCCAACTACAACATAATTGTTACCACGAGTTCAACAACAATTTTAAAATCATGGTAGAGTTTTAACATATAGCTAGATTGCTTTCATTTTCACCCTTCTTTAGCTATTCCTTCTAGTCATAAACACACAAAAGAAAAACATAAGTCTACGTAAGATTCAATGAGAAAATATAAACAACGTAACCAACACATGGTATATAAAAATTACCATGAAAAAGCCCCAGTTAGTGCAGGCTTTGAGAAGTTCTTGAACAGCTTTTGCATGTATTTCAGGGTCACTGGAAGTGAGGAGAGAGAAGTCAATGACAGGGATTAGAGCTGCAAGAGAATCATCAATGGGATCCTGGTCTCGAGGGTCTATAAGAGAATTGTAGTTTGAGGGTATGGTAGCTTGTCCAACAGATTTGGAAAATTCTTTGATACTCGAAACTGAGGATGCATGAAAGTTGCTTGGATGTGTGGTAAAGGGCATGACAGCAATTGGGTTTGCTGAAGCCATAGATGAAGCTAGAGAGTAGAGAATGGACCAATGAAATGAATGTGGTTGACTAAGTGGCAAGTTGTGCTTCTGTTGAGTTGATGCTCTCACCTATATATAATACGAGACGTGTGAAACTTACCCTGGATATATCTTATAGAATTATTTGGAATGATAAGCACACTAGAAAATATAATACAATTGTGGAAAGAAAAATTCATTATTATGGTAGTTTAAAAATTGCATCAATCTCTCTCATAATCAATGAGACAGTTAATAATAAAAAGGTGAAGCGCATTGATCAGCCTCAGTTAAATCTTTGTAGCTGTTAACCAAAACAATTGAGTATCGTTGTGGGGTTCAAATTCTGTATAGCCTTTTGTTTACTAAAATTATACCCAAGTGGCCACTGGGTGTTTATGGTAGAAAATTGAACGACCTGTGTGTGAGAGAAATGCAAAGATACAGGAAGCAGAGGTGGCAAGAAGGGTAGTAACGAATAATTAATGTTACTTACATACTAGTATTTTTTTTTTTTGTTTAANTTTTTGTTTTGTTTAAGTTAAATAGCTATTTGGCTAAAGCTTCTATTTTACAATTAGGGAGGATCGAACATAGAAAAGAAGATGAGGGACACCCTTTAAGACTATAAGTGGCTCTCTTGACCCAAAGCCTCTCCTCAGTATTTATTATACATACATGGTAGCATATAAGTTTTGGTGAATGCAGCTAAACTTTAATTGGACTTATTGAACCTTTTTTTTTTTTTTACTATTCAAATAACAATACTCAGCAAGTGAGATAGAGTTATATATTAGTGTCTAACAGGTATGTTTTGGGAGTGAGATAACACCACCTCAGCTTCTAAAATTGTGTGATATAAGCTAATGGTAGGGCAATAGAGTATTTATATTTTATTTTGATTTACTATATAAATATGAATCAAATATATATTAAGTTTTGAAGATAAAAGATTATGGTAAACCTTTTTTTTTTCCAAACTAAATGTAGGAAATAAAAATTTCAAATAATTTTTGTCCTTTTAAGTTTTATTAAGTAGTTTCAGTTTTTTTTTTTTTTTTTTTTTNTTTCATTTTTTTTTTTTTTTTTTGGACAAATGTTGAACCACCCCTATCTTACCAAGCGCACCACTGTTAGTTAATCTTATATTGTTTAAGTGAATTCAGTTTTAAATATGTTTGGTCCAGATTAATAATGCTGCTGTTTGGTGAATGATTGAATATGTAATTGATGTAGCATCAGTCTCTCTTTTATTTTCTGCGAAGTTTATATGTATCAACTATTTTCTAATTTCATTAATGTCTAGAAAATGAACTGAACAGGAAATTTTCTTTGAAAGAAATTACTAAAACGTTATTTGAATTTAAATAAAACTACAGCCACCACCCTCTATTTTTAGACGTTATCCTTTACAATTTAAAAGGCGCCAAAAAATAGCTTTTCTCTCCTTGGAGGTAATTCTATGGATGGGCCTCTATCTGCACTCTCGTGGAATCTCATACATGTCACTAGCACTCTACTTAGTAGTATTGGAGTAACTTATTTTTATTATCATTTCAATTACCAAAAAAAGAAAGTATTTTCTCTAAAAGAAATAGTAATACCATAAGATATTGGAAAAATATCTTACTTTACTATAAAGTTTTCGAGTTAAACTAACTACTTTTTGTTTTTTATGTGGACATAAATTGAATTCTAGAAGAATAATAAGGCTTAAAAATTCATCGTCCCATGTGCCAAAAAATTTCACGTCAGTGATTTGTATGCCAATTTACCCAATAAACAGTAGGTGGTTATGAGGTTAATTTCACCTACCTTTTTTTTTTTCTTTTGACAAAGATGTGATAGCTCTATGACTTTTTTTTTTTAGAGAAAACTAGTTCTCAATATTAAAAAAAAAATATAGTTTTTATAGGTTTTCAAAATAAAGAGAAACTATATCATTTTTTATAAATTTTATTTTTGAGGGCATATCATTTTTAGAATGTTAGAGTAAATTGATTAACGTTTTTTTTTTTCCAACTTTAAACTTTTATTATGACTTAGTGTTTTGGAAGCTAAATAGAATAATGTTACACATAATATTCTCTTTGTAACAAAATCATATTGTTGTGGGTCTAGTTAAATCTATTTCTTACAAATTTAACTAGACTCGTCTAAAATATTTTTTTGAATAGTTTAAATTTAACTGGACATATAGTAGAGTGACTTTGTCAAAAAGAAAATGATATGTCTAACATTTTTCAACTCAATAATGCAACTCTTAAATAAAAATAGGTGGGAAACACGTGATTAAAATTTAAAATTTCTGTCACCTTCAAAGAGAAAGCAACTTGGGACAATAGGCTACAGTCCCTTGGCCCCATGACCCCAATGATTAATGTCCTGGCTATCAGAAAATTATTGTACGTGCTGCAAAAATTTTCTAAGAGAATATTGAAAATATTATTTGGTAAAAATGTGATAAAAGTGTTGCATTATATGTTAATTGTTGAAGTGTTTGATAAAAATTAATATAGAAATACTATGAGAATTTAAACTAATATATAAGAACAAGTTTTACAGAGTAATGAGGTATAAACAATCATTTTTCACAAACTTTTAGTATTTACTATTATTTTCTTTGACAGAATCTGAATTCAAGTAAGTGGCCCTATTTAAATTTGGTTTTTTCTAACAATGATTCTGCTGCACAATATGATATAGCGCAGATCTTGAAAATTGTTTGTGAAAGTACTGTTTTTCAATTTTATTAAGTTCAGCAGGTAGTGCTTTGAATTTGCGAGAAGTTAAAGGCTTTTTAGGTATTCCATAATTTTAATCACTTCGACAAGAATCTCAAGGTTTGTTGCTTTCATAAAGCAGTAAATAAGCACCACAAAACGATACCAAAAAAAAAAGAAAGCACAACACAGCACAAAGATTTCGCCAAACATAAATTTGTAAATCATCAAAAAGCACCAACATCAACACCAATAATTCTAAGCAAGATCTCCTTATATTTCATATTTCACTTTCAAATTTTAGGATAAGCTTTAGGAAATTGTTGTATTACCACCCCTCTAACATCAACACCAATAATTCTAAGCAAGATCTCCTTATATTTCATATTTCACTTTCAAATTTTAGGATAAGCTTTTGGAAATTGTTGTATTACCACCCCTCTAAATAAAATTGGGTAGCACTACCACTCCTCTCATAACTTTTAATTTAGACATGAATATTTTAAGGAGGTTTCTTAGATACTTTTCATATTTATGTAGTATATCATACTATATGAGATTAGCCAATATGTGAATGACATGTGTACTAATTAACTGTTTTTAAATTTATTTAAGAAAATAAAATAAATGATATTTATATTCAATAAAATATAAAAATTATGTATGTTTGTCACGTCAATGTAGTATGACATACTCATATAGTATCATAGAATCTCTGATATTTTAAAGATCATTATGAAGCTTTTTGAAAAAAAATTCTATGGGAGTTAAAATAGTTAAACACTAGCTAAACGTGCATAAATTAGACCATGATGGAAAAGTGTGATCCCACGTAATATTTTCTTATAATATTTTAGATTGAGTCAATTTATGGTACTTTTGCCCGAGTCTAACTATGTTTATTCTCATTAGGTTGCCCTGATTCAATTTTTCATCCATACATAAAGCTTAATTAAAATCCATATTTTCATACTAAGTGACTAATAAACATAAGTTTTTAGCATTGATATCTCTAAAATTCTATAAGAATAGAATTTACATCATCTCCCCTATTTTACTGTCAAAGCATATTTTCAAGCAAAAGAACATGCAAAGTCCTAACCCTACCCGACCAACAAAAGCCACAACGTTCTTGGAGGGCCCTATTCCTCCGACCAAACATTTTCCTTGAAGATTTACAGATATGCTTATGTGATAAGGGCCTCTAATTTTATCAAATCCTCATCACCCTTACTTTCCTTTTGGGTACAAATATCCCTACTCAACGGTATGTATATAACAATGCATTGCCAACTGAAAAACATATGTTTATTAGGGGTAGTTGAATCCACCGGTCCTAGTAAATGCTGGTGGTGACAAGTCTCCATCTATAGTGACGAATTGAATATTGCAACCACACAACATATATGAACTAGAATTCCCCTCAATCAAGGGAAATAATTTATTTATTTTGATAAATTATTAGTGTCTTTCAAGAGAGTGACATAAACAAGACTTTGGGTACTGAATTATAAGTACGTACACAGTACGTGCTTGAAAAAATATCTGGTCAATGTCATCATTGTGAATATAAATTATAGAGAGCACATTTCATAACAATTTCTTTTAACCTGAGGTAAGTATGGGGAGAGCACTTAGTATTTTTGGAGAAAGAGTCGAAGAGAGTTGGAACTTGGAACCCTAGACTTGGGAGCAAGCTGAGCCTTTGACCTAATGACAATGCCAATTGAGTGAAGGCTTTTGAAACACATTTCATAGCATAGAGTAGTGGTATATCCATAATTAAAAAACAAGTATTGGGTGTAATGTCACTTCCTTTCATCTAGGAATAAAGTGTTTGATGCTAGGGTTTCAATTCTAGCAATGTACTTTTCTTCCTATTCTCAGTGTTTTGTGTTCCTTTATAACAAAAAGAAAAAAATTAATAACTCTTATGTACTTGCATATGTGACAACATTTAAATTTTATTAAATTTACCAAAACTTAAACTTGACCCTCTCATTAATTTCTCCATAAAATATAACCCCTATGAAGAAAATGACAATAGAATGGAACAGTATCTAGAATTAAAAGATTTTAAAATGATAATAGAGCAGATTCAGCAGTTATTTTTCATCTTCATTTTAAATTACTTGATAATAAGAAAATATTTTGGATATATTACACAAAAAATTTTATAAAATTAAAATTACCTTAAATAATTGTAATTTGTGCTCAAAATATTTTGACTTCAAACTGTAGTAACTAACATTGACTTCATTTGTAATCATCACAATCACAATTTCATGCGAATATATGACCACAGCTTAAAATCTTTTTTTTTCGATTAAAATCTCATTTCAATGCTTTTTTTTTAATAATAATTTCAGTGGTTATCTTATCACGTAATATAATTATCTTATCATAGTAAACCTGATAGTTTTCTTTCAAATGAATATTATTATAAACAAAAAGCGTGGTCCAGACGCGTATTGAGGTCCCCTTCCCAAATTAAAGCACGCAAAAGGCCACATGATTGAATAATGAAAGCCAATAATTGATTTTTAAAGGCCCCCCTTCATTTATTTTTCAAAATGAATGCTTGGTCGAATGACAGATGGTTGTCCATATACCTATTACTTTTATATCAAAATGGACCTTTCTCACATACCAGGTAGGTATGTGAGAATTACATTGATATAAAAGCATTTAATTTTGGGCGTTTATTTTTTAACAGTCAAGTTGTTTTTACATTAATGGTTATTATGCTGTTATATTTGGGAGATATCACATACCTCAATAATATATTAGAACCACTCATGACAATAATTAGTAATTCGTTCATATATTTGTACAATAAATTAAAGGGAGTCATTATTTCTACATTCTATTTAATGTCTAAATATAATATAAAATAAATTATCCTCATTCAATATAGAAAGTTTTTAAACTTCACTAATCATGATATTTTCTTTCTTACTCTTAATAATTGTGGCTCTATTTTTTCCTACAATTATCTCTAATCGCATTCTTAAATGGTAACTGTATCTTTTTTAATTATTATAAAAATGATTTTAGATCATTGATTTCTTAACTATCCCATGGAATTGATCTTTTCTTGATTTTTTATTTTTTTTAAAAAAAATTATAACATTTAAGTCTTAACTATCCCCTTTTGTATTTGGACATAAACTAATTCTTTTATGAAGGCTTATTACAACCATCCACCTTTTTTTATTCCGTGGAGAATTTATATCAAATTAAATCTAAATCAAAAGGATCACGATAAATAAATTACAAACTTACATGTCTTCAACACAAGGAGTTGCAAGTGATGAGGCATGTTAAGTTTTGGATTTTATGAGTTTCATCGCACATGTCACAAATATGTCTTAAACTAATCTCTCATTTGTGAGAAAAAAGAGAAGAAAGAGACTAGCTAGCTAGCACAGTACAGGTCTTCCATCCCATATTACCTACCCTCTATTTTATTTATAAAACCCAACAAAACACGAACATCTCCACAACCATTCCTAACTGAGTCTTCTCTTAAGATATATTCCAAGAGAAATCCACTTTCGTTTCATGATTTTTCTCTCACAGTCCAAGATCAACTGATTAGTATGGAAGCAATGAATGAAGTGAATGCATTTATTAAGAATTTTCATATTTATATTCAATTAATAAGAAGAGAATATCATGATTAATTAACACTACATAAAAAAGACTGGATTTTAATGGAAATTTTCTGTTGAAATTATGCTAATTTTTATTGGAATTTTGAATTTCAATGAAAATTCTAACAAAAATAGGGCGTTGAAAAAATAACCGTTGAAATTGTAAAATTTTAACGAATAATTTATTCCAACAAAAAATACCATTAGAATTTGGGTAGGGAGAGAAATTATTTTAACAAAAATTCTAATGGTGAATTTTTTTTTTTTTTTTTGAAAATTTTAAACATATTTTCTGTTGGAATTTCCTAATTTTTTTTTTCAAAATTCCAACGGTAAATAGAAAAATCCTTATCAAACTATTTAGCTAGATATGTGGTACGTTGGAGTTAGGCTTAATTACTCGCTAAGATTGTTTATTAGGTCAGCCCAAAATCCTTATCAAGCTCAACTTGTTTAAAGAGTTCCGAGCTCCAGCTCGGCTCGTATCGACTTGTTAATTTTGCGAGCCTAGACAATGAGCCACAAACAAGCTTCAGCTCACCTAAACGAGCAGCAACATTTGAAGTTCAAAAGATCAGCAAAATCATCATGAGATTGCAAGTAAATTCACATCTTGTTCCAATTTGAAATCAATGAAACAATACATAAAAACTTATCCAAGATTTTCCCACCAAAATCTGGATTTCTAACATGAACAGAGCAACTTTCCAAAATACAACTCTCGCTCACAAACCTAGCCTTCAAACTGAACTGGAGACGCATGGACATTATGGAAGGATACGGTAAACACGGTGGAGGTGCTTACTGTTGCCAATCGAGGTCGGGTGTGGCGGTTGCGAAGCAAACAAAGAGCTTTGAGAAGGAAAGCTGTGAGATCTTTTGCAAGGGAAAAAGAATCAGCCATCTCAAAAGAGTAATCATCAGCTTCCTCACGATCCCATTTCTTTCGGGTTTGTTGGAGTGAGGAATTAGAAGTAGTGACCAAAAAGATGTGTTAAAGATGAATCCCTAGCTCGATGGGTCATTTCTATGAAATCAAGAAGCTGCGTGCGTGCAAAGAAGCGAAGAAGCAAAGAAGGGCGGTAAATAGTGACATTCTGCTGTTGGCTGGTAGAGATGGGTAACAGGTTTGCCTTACTTTTATTCGGACTGAGATATTTAAAACTCAATTCTATTTTTTTTATGGCCAAAATAGGACAGTCCATCGACCTAACTCATTTTACCAGCTCTATTCGCTGGTGATAACTACCACCTCACATTAGTGGATTTCTCTCTTAAACTTTTAATTATCGGTTGAGAAAAATAGAACCAAGGCCATTTAGGAATTTAATTTAATTTGTAATATATATATAATATTAATGTGAATATATAAAATTACTAGTATAATAAATTAATATTTTATTACTAAATGAGCCGCTCTACAGCCTCTTGAGTCGAATACTACTAGTCTCAAGCTCGACTTGTTTAATTAAACAAGCTTGTTGCAGTACCCATTCTTATCCATTTAATACGAAAACCGAGCTCAAACCAAGCTTTTAACAAGTCATGCCTGAATAGTTCGTGAATAACTCGGTTTATGTACACCCTTATTAGTGAGCAAGTATTTGAGTGTGAGTCAAATGTTAGAATTTTCCTATGTGAGCTGCCACTAATTAATGATGGTAATTTGGTTTTTCAAAATGGGCTTAATGGATTCAATGGGAGATAGCCTAGCTGATTGTAAGTGATCATTTTTATGGGATTGTAACATCTTGGTTTGAGTAATGCTAGAAGCATCAATGTAGGATACGTATTATATATAGATTAGGTCTCCTCTCCACTCCATACATTGTGTTGTAGAGATTCTGATTCCTGGTTTGTCCCATTAATTGGAGCCACCGCTAAGGTTGGAGATGGAGAGAAAGACCCGGCCCACTTGTGGACGTGATGTGACCGAGCACATGTACCTCTCTCACTCAATCTTGTATAGATATGGTGTTCTAAATTCATACATGGCCTAGTGGAATTGCTTACATCAAATACTTGGAGACCAATTAATTGCCTCTTTAAATTGCGGGACCTTGATACAAGGTGGATTGGTGAATACCCAAGGCACAAGGGGATGAGAGATTTGAGTTCTATGGTTTCTGAGAGAGGGTATGTACAAGGATTTTGGGATTAAATTTGGGTGTACACATTACCGCGTTAAGAACTTAATATGTGGTCTAAGATTTATTTTTATGGGCTGATGAGAATGTTTTGGTTAAGTTATGATTGGTGCATGCTTTCATTTATAAACCATATATAAAAAAGCTTCTTTAATATTCGTCAAAACTTGAAAATGAACATGAAATAAGAATGCGGGAGTCATAAAAGAATAAAGTTGATAAAATAAAGATACGCTATCATCTATTACATGTTACCACATTATTAAAATAATTGAGATATTTTACTAATAATAAATGATTGTAATAGTTTTTTTATGTCTAGCTTGACAGACTATATAGTACTATGCATGGTGGGTGATACTGATAAGATAATTAGCTGGATTTATTAATGTTGGGATATCTCATCCATCAATAAAAATAATTCATTTCACCTTTTTTTATGTATGAAAATTGAGGAACTCACTAAGCTATGCCAAAACTGGAGGCTTTACCTACCCTTTCATTTCCAATATTATATATAGTTGACTAGTAGTTTAAAACCAAACTGCCAACTGCCACTGTGTTCTTTGGCCTATGATGTTGTGTGGCATGTGATGTTTAATATGATTTATCATAAAGAATCCAACAAGGGACCCCCTTAGAAATGAAGAATCTAAGTGGGGTGTTAGGTCATTGGTGTCCATTGGTGTCCATTGGTGTCCATTAGTGTCCATTGGTGTCCATTGGTGTCCATGTCCTGATAATGATTGTACTTTATTTGTGGGCACTATCAATAATATCAAAGGCGTCACTGGGCTCCTATTGTGCAAATTTTCCTTTTTTGTTTTTGGCTGGTAGATAGGAGAGCTAACAGTTTGTGCTAGAGGGACTAGGAAAAAGGGTTGCCAGAATCCAATCTCTGGGATATTATTTCTTCCTTGGTAAAAATCTGATCACATGGAGAGCTAAGAAACATACTGAAAAGAAATAATCGAGCAAGAACCTTTGCATTTCACTTGGTGGCATTTGTGCTTCAATCTCATGTGCTTCATCTGCTTTATCCCGAGCCCTTTCAGCGACCGTCCTAACTTCTTGAAGAAGATTAGTAGCTTGCTGCTCAGCCAATCGACATTTATCGTCCCAATGCCAGCTTGTGTGGCGCCAATGTTCAAGCTCTCCTTCTAAAACATCTTTTTCTTGTCTCAATACATTGAAAGTTGCATGACTACCCTATAATTGTGCACTCAAAGTCCAAAGTGTCAAGGAATCGCCGTCATTACAGTTATCCTTGACTATTCCCTCGTTGGTACCTTTTAACTCACATTAAGGTAATTAAAGCCAAAATATTATATTTAGAAAATGTTCGTTTGGAAATTATGTCCTGACAAAGATTTTTATCAGGGATTGACCTCATGCCCTACCAGTACCTCTAGCCGAACTAGAGACATCCCTTTACCTCCGGAATATCGAAACCTCGTCATTATCATGACTAATTTCAATTATTCCTTCGTCAGTAATCTTTTTCTAGTATAATTAAAAATAATGTTAAGATGNTTTGGAAATTATGCCCTGACAAAGATTTTTATCAGGGATTGACCTCATGCCCTACCAGTACCTCTGGCCGAACTAGAGACATCCCTTTACCTCCGGAATATCGAAACCTCGTCATTATCATGACTAATTTCAATTATTCCCTCGTCAGTAATCTTTTTCTAGTATAATTAAAAATAATGTTAAGATGTAATAAGATAAATTATAATGTAGCAAATAAATGCTATAAATATAGTAATTAAAAAGATAAAAGCGTTATTGAGAATTTTATTGGCCATTCCAGTACCTCTGGCATAACCAAAAAATTTATCTCTCACCTTAAGAACATTAGAAAAAATTGTCAACACAATTTTTCCTAACTTAATCCGTCGTCGGGCTTTAATTTTATTTCATTTACAAAGTAAAAGTGAAAAAAAATCATGACAACAATATCACATAGGAATAAATAAATAAATAAATAAAATAATCAAAAGCATACTTATATATATATATAAAAGAATAGTAATTATACTTAATCACTAGATAATAACTAATCTACATATTAATAATAGGCTCTTCATCAAAAGAAATCAAAAAGCCTAACATTAATACTAGGCTCAATCTAAATAACACTTAGAACAAAAATTGAAAAAAATGTTGGGCTACTAGCCCAATTTGTGGGCTTGGTCTAATAGCAACAAAAAAATTAGAAACAAGAAGCCTATTTCGTACTAAGCCTAAGCAAATAATAAAAGAAAAACTGATGGGCTGGTCCACTTCATACTAAGCCCAATCAAACTAAGCTGAAATAAAAATTAAGACTAATGGACTTCTTTGATGAGGCCCACGAAAATTCAATTCCAGCCTAAATAAGTAACTTAAACCCAAACACAAATCAAAAACCAAAACAAAACAAAGACAAAATAACATACAACCCAATTAAATAAAAGAAAGAGCCCATACATACATATACACAGAAATTGCAAATAGAAATAGAAACAAAAGATTCAACAACCCAAAGGATGAAGATACGCACAGGGAGAAAAAAAGATAGAAGAGAAGGATGGAGAGGAAAGGGGAACTCGCAAAGGGGGAGAGAGAGAGAGACAATAGGGCAAAGAGAGGAACCTAAGTTGAGAAGGATCCTTCTAAACCATGGTAAAGGTAAGAAAATTTTCCTTCTCCCTCAAATTTCTCTCAAGAATTATCTCTCTCTCTATGAAATTTTCTCTCTCTAAAAGGGGGCTTTTTCTTTTTAACTCAATTTTTCCCTTCAATTCGGTTTCTCCCTTTTAATTTGGCTTCCATTGTTTCTTTTCTAATTCTATGCATGCACTTAAAAGTTTCTAAGTTCTATTAAAAAAAATGGTGGATTTTGGAATGGGAATGTCTGACAAAGCTATGGGTGATGCGTGTAGGTTCAAAAAATAAAAATTTAACAAAGAAAAAAAAAAAGAAAGGAACAAAAAAAATGATAGTATTGGTACCTGNGATAGTATTAGTACCTGGATTTGGTTGCTGTTATTCAAATTTTTAGAGTTCTTCCTTTGCCTCTGTATCCTTATGTTCTATGTATCTGATGTGTGTGTGTATGTTTTAAAGTTTCAATTCTTTTGTTTTTTTGTACGTTCTCTGTTCTTCCTCCTCTGTGTCTGTGTATTGGGAGGCTTTTTATAACCAAAATTTTGTGCGAGTTGCCTGGGTAATTGATATATTTTTCCTGGTTTTAAGCTGCAAGTGCACTGCAGGGTGGGTGGTGCCGGACTGGTGAATAGCATTTCGCCGAAAGCATTGCTGCCCATGGGTTACAGAATTGCATTACGGTAAGGTTGCTTACCACCTACAATCCCATTTACTTATTTTCTTTTTTTATTTTATTGTTATTAATACTGATATTTTTTGTATTTTATTATTATTATGATTTTTTATTTCTTTTATTTTTTTTATTGCGTAATTTTGGTGTCAACAATGATGTTTGTTGAAAACGTGACTAAAAAGTTGTTGTTTGACTAAGTCTGTAGGATTTTGTTAAAGTTTATTTTTGAACTCTGTTTATGGCTCAATATTAGGAAGGTTGTTAGTTTTGCCTAAGAATAAAGGATAAGTTTGTATTTCTGTTGAATTTTTGCTCTATATATAAAGCTATGCAATGAATATTAATTATAATCCTCCGAAATAAAAGAAAACCACTTTTTCTATCTCTCTGCTCTTAAAAGAAAATAACAACAAAGTGGTATCAAAGCTTTAATCTTGAGGGATCTACAAGTTGAGTTGAGTGAACCCATAATGGAAGCCGACACACCATCCACAACAATTGCACCACTAGTTTTTGATGGTGATAACTACAAAGCCTAGGCTATCAGGATGACTGTTCATCTTGAAGCTCTGGATCTTTGGGAGGCTGTAGAAAATGACTATGAAATTCTTTCACTACCTAAAAACCCCACAATGGCTCAATTGAAGAATCACAAAGAAAGGAAGAAAAAGAAGTCTAAGGCTAAAGCTTGTCTTTTTTCTACTCTATCCAGCGTAATATTTACAAGAATTATGAATTTGCAGTCTGCCAAGGACATCTGGGATTATCTCAAATCGAAATATCAAGGCAATGAAAGAACTAAAGGCATGCAAGTGCTTAACTTGATTAGAGAATTCGAGATGCAGTGCATGAAGGAGACATAAACCATTAAAGGCTATGCTGACAGGTTGCTAAGCATTGTAAATAAGGTACGACTTCTTGGTAAGGATTTTCCTTATGAAAGAATTGTGCAAAAAATGCTAGTCACTATACCTGAAAAATATGAATCAAAGATATCATCATTAGAAGAATCAAAAGACCTATCAAGTATCTCTTTGGGAGAATTAGTAAATGCTTTGTAGGCACAGGAGCAGAGAAGAATGATGAGACAAGAGGAGGCAGTACAAGGAGCTTTTAATATAAAAGCACAAAACTCAGGAGGAGGCAAAGACAAGAAAAACAACCAAAGGAAGAATAGCGAGAAACCTGAAAACTCCAATAAGCAACAAGTTAACAAAAATGAGACTTTTTCCCTTGTCCACATTGCAAAAAAACAAATCATCCTCAAAGAAGATGTTGGTGGAGGCCTGATGGCAAGTGCAAAAAGTGTGGCAATATTGGGCACATGGAGCGGGTTTGCAAGTCTCAACAACGTGAAGAGGCAAAAGCATCTACTGAGCAACATCAAGAAGAGGAACTCTTTGTTACAACGTGATTTGCAACAAGTGATAGCTCCAGTGATTCTTGGCTGATAGATAGCGGTTGCACAAACCACATGACCAATGACCAAAAGCTCTTTAAAGAGCTTGACAAAGCCATCGTTTCCAAAGTAAAAATTGGAAATGGTGATTTCATCCCAGCCAAGGGAAAAGGAACAATGGCTATAGAAAGTCTAACAGGTTTGAAACATATCTTTGATGTTTTATATGTGCCTAACATTGACCAAAACCTACTTAGTGTTGTACAACTGGTTGAAAAAGGCTCCAAAGTCATATTTGAAGACAGATGGTGTTTGATCAAATATGCAAAAGACAGAGATGTATTTAAAGTGAAGATGAGAGCTAAAAGCTTTGCTCTAAATCTAATGGAGGAGGAGCAAATAGCTTTTTCAAGCACTGTAAGCAATGTTGATTTATGGCACAAAAGACTTAGGCACTTCCATCATGTTGGACTTCTATACATGCAAAAACATAACTTGGTGAATGGTATGCCGTTGCTAGAAGACAAACTAGCTGATTGTGTGGCTTGTGAATACGGCAAGCAAGTTAGAAGACCATTTCCTCAAACAGCATGGAGAGCAACACACAAGTTGCAGCTGCTACATACGGATGTTGGAGGACCTCAGAAAACATCATCTTTAAATGGTAATAAATACTATATTACATTTATTGATGATTATACTAGATTTTGTTGAATTTATTTCTTCAAATCCAAATCTGAGGTTGCTAATATATTTTGGAAATATAAAGCATTNACACAAGTTGCAGCTGCTACATACGGATATTGGAGGACCTCAGAAAACATCATCTTTAAATGGTAATAAATACTATATTACATTTATTGATGATTATACTAGATTTTGTTGAATTTATTTCTTCAAATCCAAATCTGAGGTTGCTAATATATTTTGGAAATATAAAGCATTGGTGGAAAATCAAAGTGGTTGCAGGTTGCGTACAATAAGGTCAGATAATGGGAAAGAATACTGAATGAGACTTTTGACAGATTTGTGAAGAAGCTGGTATGGAGCACCAACTCACAGCCCCACAATAAAATGGCGTAAGTGAGAGAAAAAACCGAAATGTTATGGAAATGACAAGGTGTATGCTGCACGAGTATGTTGCATGAAAAAGAGCTGTCAAAGAAGCTGTGAGCAGAGGTTGCAAACACTGCAGTATTCTTGCTAAATAGGCTGCCAACCAGAGCTCAGCAAAAAAAAAAACTTCATTTGAAACCTGGTTTGGTTACAAACCAAATTTACAAAATCTAAAACTTTTTGGTTGTGTTTGTTTTTCTTATGTGCCACAGGTTGAAAGAGACAAACTTGATAAAAAGGCAGAACCAGGAGTTTTCATTGGATATAGCAGCACTTCAAAAGCTTACAGAATTTTCCAACCACAAAATGGAAAAATTCTTGTAAGCAGAGATGTCAACTTCATAGAGGATGAATAATACAGCTGGGAAGAGCCAATAAAGAAGCAGTTGCCAGAAATTTCACAACACTTTGATGATGACATAGATGATGTTCCATTCAGAGGTACAAGGCCCTTATCTGAAATTTATGAAAGAATCAATGTTGTTATCTAAGAACCTGTAAAATTTAAACAAGTTGAGAAGGATGACAAGTGGATTGAAGCAATGAAAGAAGAGCTCAGAATGATAAAAAAAAAAAAAAATGACACATGGGAGTTGGTGGACAGACCACAACACAAACAGCCCATAGGAGTCAAATGGGTTTATAGAACCAAACTTAATGCAGATGGTTCTGTAAACAAATACAAAGCAAGATTGGTGATGAAGGGATATGCTCAAGTGTTTGGAGTAGATTTTTTAGAAACGTTTGCTTCAGTTGCACGCCTTTATACAATCAGAATGTTGCTTGCCTTAATTGCACATAAAAATGGAAAGTTTCCTATCTATATGTAAAATCTGCCTTCTTAAATGGTTATTTGCGAGAGGAGATATTTGTACAGCAGCCCGAGGGGTTCCAAGTTAAGGGGTAGGAGGAGAAGGTCGACAAGTTAAAGAAGGCCTTGTATGGCCTTAAACAGGCCCCTAGGGCCTGGTACAACAGGATTGATGAACACCTTCAAAGCCTTGGATTTATCAAAAGTCCAAGTGAAGCTAGATTATATGTAAAGCAGACAGATGCTAATTTAATTATAGTTTCTATCTATGTTGATGATTTGCTTGTAACAGGAAGTGATGAGAAGGTAATAAAGGAGTTTAAAGTTGAAATGCTCCAAGTATTTGAGATGACAGACCTCGAACTGATGACTTTTTTTTTCTGGGAATGGAGGTGAAGCAAGATCATGAAGGAGTCTTCATATGCCAAAAGAAGTATGCAAAGGAAATACTCAAAAAAATTCGTATGGAGGATTGCAAATGCACTACTACTCCAATGAACCAGAAGGAGAAATTTAGCAAAGATGATGGAGCAGATAAAGTTGATGAACGGCATTATAGAAGCCTAATTGGTTGTTTAATGTATCTTACTGTAGCCAGACCCGACATTATGTTTGCAGTAAGCATACTTTCAAGATTCATGCATTGTGCCAGTGAAGTGCATTTTCAAGTTGCCAAACAGATTGTGAGATATGTTAAGGGCCCTGTAGATTATGGAATTAAGTACTCTCACTCTCAGAACTTTAAGCTTCATGGATATTCTGATAGTGATTGAGGAGGTTCAGTTGATGACATGAAAAGTACAACAGGTTATTGTTTCAGTTTTGGATCATGAGTGTTTTCATGGTGTCTGAAGAAGCAAGATGTTGTGGCTCAAAGCACTGCTGATGCTGAATATGTGGCAGCCACTGCTGCTGTGAATCAAGCAATATGGATCAGAAATATTCTTGCAGATTTGCATATGGAGCAAAATGAACCAACACAGATTTTTGTTGACAACCAAGCTACAATTTCAATTTCAAATAATCTTGTTTTTCATTGCAGGACTAAGCACTTTAAGATCAAGTTATTTTTTTTAAGGGAAGAACAGAGAGAAGGTGAACTCAGTCTACTTAATTGCAGGACTGAAGATCAAAATGCAGATGTCTTAACAAAAGCTTTTCCAAAAGCCAGATTCGAAGCCTTAAGAAGCAAACTAGGTGTCTACAACTATTAAGGCAAGGAGCAGTGTTGAAAACGTGCCTAAAAAGCTGCCATTTGACCAAGTCTGTAGGATTCTGTTAAAGTTTGTTTTTGATCTCTGTTTATGGCTCAATATTAGGAAGGTTGTTAGTTATGCCTAAGAATAAGGGATAAGTTTGTATTTCTATTGAATTCTTGCTCAATATATAGAGCTATGCAATGAATATTGATTATAATCCTCCAAAAAAAAAAACCACTTCTTCTGTCTTTTTGCTCTTAAAAGAAAATAACAACAATGTTGAAGAAAAAGTCAATCTTGTTGATGATAAGAAAGAAGTGGAAGAGCCAACCTTGTTGCTAGCAGTCAAGGAAGATGAAAAAGATGACAAGTTCGTAGTATCTAGATAATGGAGCAAGTAATCACATGTGTGGCTACAAAGAAAAATTTGTGAAGCTAGATGAGAAGATGAAAGGCATTGTTTCTTTTGGAGACACCTCAAAAGTCCAAATTCAAGGGAAATGGACCATTTTAATTTCTCTCAAATATGGTGGTCATAAGCTAGTTATCAATATTTACTATATGCCCAAATTAAAATGTAATATTTTAAGTTTGGGACAACTTGTTGAAAAGGGATACGAGATTCACATGAAAGATTGTTGTCTTTGGCTTAGAGATTATAATGCTAATTTGATTGCTAAGGTATCCATGGCTAGAAATAGAATGTTTGTGTTGAATCTCAATACAATTGAAGCAAAGTATTTGAAGGCTAATGTGGGAGATGAAGCATGGTGTTGGCATATGAGATTTGGTCACTTGAATTTTAATGCAATCAAAACTTTGGGAGAAAATAAGATGGTAAAAGGAATGCCTTCAATCAAACATCCTAATCAATTGTGTGAAGCATGTCTCCTTGGCAAACATGCAAGATGAAGCTTTCCAAAATAAGCCACTATAAGAGCAACGAGGCACTTTAACTAGTTCATATTGATGTGTGCAGACCAATCAATCCATCCTCATTTGGTAAAAAAAAATATTTCTTACTTTTCATTGATGATTATTGTAGGAAGACTTTGGTCTATTTTCTAAAGCAAAAATCAGAGGCATTTTTTCTATTTAAAACTTTCAAGGCTCTTGTAGAGAAGGAGAATGGCTATGTAATCAAAGCTCTAAGATCCAATAGTGGAGGCAAATTCACATTAAAAGAATTTAATGAATTTTGTGAAACTTGTAGAATTCGTCGCCTTTTAATGGTTCCTAGATCACCACAACAAAATGGGGTAGCGGAGAGGAAAAATAAGACAATTCTTAATATGGCTAGATGTATGATGAAAGCTAAAAACATGCCCAAGGAATTTTGGGCCGAAGCTGTTTCATGTGCAGTTTATTTGTCCAACCACTCTACATCAAAGAATGTCAAAGATCAAACATCATAAGAAGCATGGAGTGGAAGCAAACCAAGTGTTGATCATTTACGAGTCTTTGGAAGCATTGCCTATATCCATGTGCCCCGATCAAGGAAGATCCAAGATTGATGATAGAAGTGTGAAGCATGTGTTTATTGGCTATGATCCAAATTCCAAAGGCTACAAGATGTACAATCCAATCAATGACAAGATTGTTGTGAGCCTAGATGTGAAGTTCAACGAAGAAGCCACTTGGAGTTGGGATTCACAAGAAAAAACTTATTATTTCTTTCCTTATTTTGGAGATGAAGATCAAGAGTTTTGGCTCCTTTGCAAGATACTACTCCACCGCTTTCACCTACTCATAACACCACTCCACCTTCTACACCCATTCATGAAGCATCATCATCTTTTGGAGAAAGCTCAAGTGAAAGGCCTAAACAATATGAAAGGCTTGCTAATTTATATGATGAGACTGAAGAGATTTTGAACAAATTATTTTGTCTCTTTGTATATAGTGAGCCATTGAATTTTGATGATGCCTCAAATGACAAAAGATGGAGACAAGCCAAGTAAGAGGAGATTGATGCCATTGAGAAGAACAACACTTGGGAGTCGACATCTCTTCCCAAGGGTCATGAGGCAATTGGAGTCAAATGGGTGTTCAAAACAAAAAAGAATGCCAAGGGAGATGTGGAAAGATACAAAGCAAGGCTTCTTGCTAAAGGCTACAAGCAAATTGAAGGAGTTGATCATGAAGAAGTATTTGCACCCATTGCTCGTATGGAGACAATTTGTTTGATCATTGCTTTGGCAGCTCAAATGAAGTGGAAGATTTATCAACTTGATGTGAAGTCAGCTTTCTTAAATGGCTACCTAGAGGAGGAAGTCTATGTTTAGCAATCAATGGGCTACGTGGTTGAAGGGTATGAAGAGAAATTCCTTAAATTGAAGAAAGTTTTGTATGGATTGCAGCAAGCACCAAGAGCATGGAATAGCCACATCGACAATTACTTTCAAGACAATAGGTTTGTTCGTTGTCCTAGTGAATATGCTCTTTATGTTAAGTCATATGAAAATGGAGACATTTTTTTTGTTTGTCTTTATGTGGATGATCTAATCTTCACTGGATCTAATTCAACTTTGTTTGAAGATTTCAAGAAGACTATGGCAAGAGAATTTGAAATGATTGATATAGGGCTCATGTCATACTACTTGGGCCTAAAGGTGAAGCAAATGAAAGAAGGAATTTTTGTTTCTCAAAAAAGTTATGCAAATGATATCTTGAAGAAATTCAAAATGTCTAATTGTAATCTTGTGAAGACACCCATGGAATGCAAAGAAAAATTGTCAAAGTTTCATGATGAAAATGAGGTAGATTCCACTATTTTCAAAAGCCTTGTGGGAAGTTTAAGATACATGACAAGTACGAGGCCATATATTATTTTTTCAATAGGGGTAGTGAGTTGCTACATGCAATCTCCTACTTCCACCCACACGAAGGCTACTAGAAGGATTCTTCGTTACCTAAAAGGTACAATTGACTTTGGGCTCTTTTATTCATCTTCTAATGATTTCAAGCTTTTGGGATATTGTGATAGTGATTTTATGGGAGATATTGATGATAGAAAGACACTACAAGAAAAAGACAGTTTTCTAACGGAAAATTCCAACGGAAAAAAATACCGTTGGAATTTTCTAAAAATTCTAACGGAAATTCCAACGGAACAAATTTTGTTAAAATTCCAACGGTAATTCCAACGGAATTACATTACCGTTAGAATTTTCCGTCAGAATTACCGTTGGAAATGTCTAAATTTTTTATTTTGANTTCATCTTCTAATGATTTCAAGCTTTTGGGATATTGTGATAGTGATTTTATGGGAGATATTGATGATAGAAAGAGTACTACTTGCTTTGTATTTTTGTTGGGAGATTATCCATTTTCTTGGAGTTCCAAGAAGCAATCCATTGTCACACTCTCAACTTGTGAGTCAGAGTATGTGGCTGCAACTACTTGTACATGTCATGCTATTTGGCTTAGAAGATTGCTACAGGAACTTTACTTGCCACAAGAGGAAGCTACAGAGATCTGCATCGATAACAAGTCTACAATAGCTCTTTCCAAAAATCCAGTGTTCCATGATAGAAGCAATCATATAGACACAAGGTATCATTTTATTAGAGAATGTGTTGCAAGGAAGGAGGTAAAGCCCAAGTATGTGAAGACTCAATACCAAATTGCAGACATTTTCACTAACCCTCCGAAATATGAAGATTTTCAAAGATTTCGGGCAATACTTAGAGTGCAGAAGAAAATTTCAAATTAAGGGAGGATGTTAAAAATAATAATTTGAAATTATTGTTTTTAGGTTATGTGTCTTTTGGAGTTGTAATTTTCATGTTTTTAAAGCACTTCAATAAGGAATTATTTCCACTTAAGAGGTATTATTGTAGCTAGTGGGAGTTATGGAGTTATGCAATAGTTAGTGACAATTATGGAGATATTAGTAAGAGTTATGTAGGGGTTATGAAATTCAAGAGACTTATTCTCTAGAATTATCTTTTGTATCCTATAAATATCCATTGTACTTGGATATTGTAATGCAAGACTTTAGTAAAATATTCATCTTCCTCTAACACATACCACTGTATCAAGGTCAAGTACAGAATCAAAGTCTGGTGCCATGGCTTCTGATGTAGCTGGATCTTGTTGGATCCATAATCTCTTAGGAGAATTACTTCACCCATTACCATCTTCAACATTACTACACTGTGACAATTTAAGTGCTTAATTTTTAGCATCAAATCCAGTGCTTCATCAATGCACTAAACATTTAGAGATTGACTTTCACTTTGTTCGAGATAGGTAAAGTTCATCTTAATCATGTCTCAACTGATCATCAGGTTGATGACTTGTTCACAAAAAGTCTGTCAACTTCCAAGTCCACTCAATTCAGAAACAATCTGATCACTACTTGCAGCCATGCTCAGATTGAGGGGGTGATAAGATAGGCTTTACGTATCCGACTTTGTATATAAGTATATCAGCTTTAGGGTTTCTATGTGTATTATAGCTTTAGGGTTTCTATGTGTATTACAGATAAGATCAACTTCCTGTATAAAGAGTTGGTGAACAACTCAAACACTTATAACTCCCTCTATATTAACGTCACACAGTTTTTCCTTAATTTCTTCACAAACAATAGGGTATCTCTTTTGAAATAGAAAGTCATTATTGTAGTGTTTATTGCGAGAAAATATTGAAAGCATGCATGTCATTGAAGTGGAGGAAAGAATGTAAATGTGTAGATTTGTTGCTTCCATTTTCAATTACTTAAACTAATGTACCATGAAGAAGCCCCATTCTTCGCAGGCTTTGGAGAGATCTTGACACCTTTTGCATGAAGTTTAGGGTCATCTAAGATTATAACAGAGAATTCAGTGACAGGGATTTGGACTCTCTAAGTTCCTCTACAACTTCCCTATTACGTGGATCTGTGAGGGAGTTGAAGATGGAAGGGATTGCTGAGAGGTTAGCTGCTTCAGCAAAAGCTTTAATGCTAGAGATCTCTGTGGCCCTGATAAGGGGAGGAGCAGCTTAAGGCTGTTTTATATATGAAGACTCATGAATGATTTTATATCTAACACGTTTTCACATGCAAAAGCCCTTTGGGTTTGAAGCGTGGGCAAAATACAGACCCACTTATACATTGTATTGAAATTTCAATTTAATTAAAAAAGTGGAGGCAAAATAGTTCAATCTCCTGATCACTTGGTCAAATAAGTTTTGACACCATATCAAAAACTGATTCAACCCACAAGTTTAAGCTGTTAAATGAAGACCTATGAATGGTTTTATATCTAACAAACCATTCATGGGCTTTCATCTAACAAAGGCAAAGTCACATGAGAAGCTACTGCAGCCATGGCCCGTGGGTGCTTTGTGTGCGAGTGAAGAGTGGAGACTAGCTAGGTAAGTTACTAGGATAGTTTGTCTATGTGTGGCGGCCAAGGGGTAAGGAACATGTATTTTGGAGAGGGGGAATTCCATGCCAATAGGTAAATAATTTGGAAAAAAAAAAAAATAATGTTATTCTCACATTTTTATCCCTACACCTTTACACTTGCATACGGGTGACATAGGGGTGATAAATTTAAGTTTAACTGGACCTTTTAAAATTCATGGGAACTCATAAAATTTCAGTAGCTTAAATTAGGAAAAAGATACTTCTACACTCTATTAACACTAATTTTACACATTGAAGTGTATAGGTGTGATAGGAAAAGATAAAGAAAAAACTAATTAAAGGATGTCATTATAATTAAGAAAGTGAGAGTACAGTCTATTGGTTAATTTGGTTTGCATATACAATTCATGAAATGATTCATCTCTTTAGCATTTGGGGGCCTACAGTCCTATTCACATTTGTCATAAAGCATATATAATATAAACCGACTCGTGTCTTCTCTTCAAGTATTAATTAACATGAATGCCAAAATGAGAGGGGCATTGGTGAAAATAATATGGTAGCTGTGGTAAGATTTCAAGCAGGGAAAATGATATTTAGTTTGCATAAGTTGTCAAAACTTTATTGCTCAAATGATATGGACTTTATAACTACTATCAAATAAATATGTAATCTCCACCACTTCATTTTATTTGATAACTACTTTTGAATTCTAACAAAGTCTCGGTCAAATTCTTTCTAGCTAAATAACATTACTCATCATACATCCAAATTGGGAAATACAATTAGCTCAGGTACATATGAATAAGAGCATATATTTCACATTCTGCATCCCTTGTTTAAAAATGTCCAAGAAAATTAAATAAGAAAAGCAATTAACAAGAGAAGCAAATTCACTCAACCAGTCACTTGAGATATGTCTATATCAACGCCAATGCCAGAAGCTAGATAGAAGAAAATTTATTCTCCAGTACAATCCATATCCTGATTATAGGCTCAACAGCAGACTGTTCCATGGTCTAAATACAAGTCAAAGTGAGAAAGAAGTGACCAAGTGATTGATCGCTCTTATGCAAACAAAACCAAGATTTTGATGACAAGTCCATTGAGGAATCCACATGCAGCTTAGCAAGTACCAAGAATAATCATCCTTTCATCTGGATCTTTCCCTGCTAGCTTAATGTACACTGGCTCATCATACTTTTGAATCAGGGTCCTATAAATTTCTCAGCAGAAAGAAATTATCAGTATGGGGTTGCCTCTTTCCCTTGCTCAAGCTTTATTCTGCAGTTCTCTGTCCTGATTTTGGGAAACTATAAAATGTTACAACCTGCGGCAGTTTGTGTGGATAGGAGAATATCATTTACTTTATTATTACAACCTCATGGGACATATCCTTTCCACTGATTCAAGTGCCAAAAATTTTTTCCAGTCTTTTCAACCTCCACTAGCAACCCATGTTAGTGTTATAAAATGTTAGATACACATAAGATGAATTTATATTTGAATTTTGGAATGCATGTCATGTATCAAAAGTGATATTTAAGGTATGTGTATTTGTTGAAAACTCGAAATTGACTATTTTTTTTCTCAAAATTTTTTAATTGAGATTGAGAATATGAAAAAATTAAGATTTAAACAATGAAACTTCACCTCTTTTAAGAGATCTCTAAGACAGTTATATATTGTGTGCGCTTGTGATCATTTCTTTTTTGTCAGAGTTTTAGATGAAACCCATATAAAGAAATCAATAATTAAATGCTAAGTTATTCCAAGAAGAAATGGTAATACACGTAGGCTCCTCATGCAAGAAGATCATGGATACTCATTTGGAAGTCCAGTTTCTACATTGCAGTATTATGAAGGAGAGAGTAAACACCAAGTGATTTTGTACATATGGTTCTGCAAATTTTGTTTCAGAAAACATTAAAACTAAATATACATTTTATTTAATTTTGATTTATCCAACAATGATGTGGCTGTTAAAGAAGACTCCACTTTGAATTAGGTTTTTAGAATTTTCTAAGTGGACAATATGCTCATTATATTTAGATTTCATGCTTCTGCTTCCAGCAGATTTTTGTTCAGCTTAGGCCCCTTTGGTATCTAATATCTATAATTAGAACCCATTTTCAGTCAAATATCTTGAGAAGTATATTTTTGGTCTTGAAATTAAATATAAGATGAAGGCCACTTATAGTTCACAATTTGAAATACGACATCAATTAATCCAATCATTTGATAGTAAAAAAAGAGAAATTCCAATCATCAATTAAGAAACCAACAGTATATACCAAACAGCTTGTAGCCAAGTTTTATTAAGGTCATCTTCAAAGCTTATGAGTTTTATGTTCAAATCTAGAGCCGTAGTCAAAAGTATCAAAAAGAAACCAATAGTACATATATGGTACATATATATTTCCAAAATGGAATTGGACCCTACGTGGTGAATCCTATACAAAAAAAATCTCTAGCATCCCATGTGTGACTAGGATCCTTTATTATCACATATATCCAAATGCTATCTCTATGCATATTAGGTTTCTGTATTGTGAAAATACAACTGATTTTGCAGCTGAATCTTGATCCCTTGATTCTGTAACAAGTTTTATCAGCGCAGACACTTTGGAAGATGAGCTTGAGCTTGTTTCTGATGAGGACAATTCAGGTTCAGGGGCTGAGTAAAATACTGCTTACAAATAAATCATAAGAGCATGTGATAAGATTTAATAAATTCTGCACAAGCAAACAGCGCAATAAGATTTGAACCTAAAGTTTACAAGTAAAGTGTTTCTATTCTTACCAATTGAACCAAATCCTGTTGGTTCTTTGTATCATCTCTATTGGCCTTGAAATTAAGTTAGCTTAGCTACCCTCAAATTTAATGCAATAAATGTACCAAGGATGAGCCGTATACTTAGCTGAAGTACCCTCAAATTGAATGCAATGAATGTACCGAGGATGAGGTATTGACTTCAACATACATTTAAGACAAACTGACCTCAATTTAATAAATGCTGCACAAGCAAACAGCCCAATGCAAAAAAACATATGGCCAAAAGAACCAATTTGCTGATTAAATACAGACTTGCTAGTTATGAAACTTTTATACGAGTCCAAAGCACATATGGTAAGATTTAATAAATTCATAACATTGAATATTACAGAAGCAACAGTTCCATAAGTATAATATATTACCATATCCAAGATAAACCAATGCAAAATATGCGTAAAATTTCTAATAAATATCAATATGTAAATGCGTGCAGATACAATATTTCACCCTTTTCTAGTCAATTAATATTATTCATCTAAGCTAATTGCAAACATTATCATCACTACATATGATTCTAAGTTCTGACATTTTTCATATGTAATTCCATCCATCAAATAACTTGCTATGTTCCATCCCATCAGTGTTTCTCAACAGAAAACAATCACCCTTCAGAGCATATTATTCTAAGTTGTGACATTTTTCATATGCAATTGGACATATGAGTGCATACTATACTATGAAATCTAACAAGCACAAGATGAAGGTGATCTTCCATTTCCCACCATTTGCGAACCTAGCCTATTTTGCTTAAAATAAAAAGATTCCACAAGGATTTTATTCCAACAGGTTCATCTAAAAAGAGAATGTCTACTAGAGTTAACTTAAGAAAACTTTTTTCTATACCATATAAGTCAATAAAATTCTGATCTGATGTTACCTTTAATACTATCTGGAAAAAGTAGTGATTGGAGATCTGAAGGGCACAATGCATGATGAACACAGATTTGGCGTAGTTGACAAAGTACTTCCATTACTTTGAAATGGTTCAACCTTATATCATAATTGATATAAAGCCGCACTATCTTCTCTGCTACCCTTTCCATCTGATCATACAGTTCATGTTCTTCCCTGGAAAGCTCAACATAATAAGTCTCCACGGTTTTTGGTGGCAGTCCTACCGATCCCTTGTCTCTTCGCAATGAAATTGTTGCCATCAAAACCTGCACCATGCATGATAAAAAGGAAACCACCACATTCATTATATCCCTGCATTGAGATAGACATACTAAAGAAACTCGCCAAACTAGCCTAGCGTAATGTTGCATTACATATAATTAAGCACACAACCTTTGATTCTGCACATGAATACAAAGAATGAATAGGTGATAATACCTGCAAAAGTAAGAGTCCACTCTCGTTCCCCTTATCAAATATAAAATCATTTATGGGTCTTCACTTAACAGTTTAAATTTTTAGTTTGAATCGGTTCTTGACATGATAACTATGATTGTTATACTAGATTTAATTTATTATTTATCTAGGTTTATTTTTTACTTATCTTTTATTTTAGTTGGGCTCTTTTGTAACCTTATAAATACAAGTTACACACAGCAATGCAATTACAGTTTTTTCATCTCTTTATTTTTCTCTATAGAGTATCAGAGTCTCTTTGACCAAACGATCAGGAAATCAAATCTTTCTACCCCCACTTTCTCAATTAAATTAAAATTTCAATACATGGTATAAATGGGCATGTACTTTGTCCATGCTTCAAGCCCTAAGGGCTTTTGTTTGCGAGAGTGTGTTAGATATAAAAGCATTTATGCACTTTCACTTAATAGCTTAAGTTTTTAGGTTGAATCGATTTTTGACACTCCTTAGCAAGAGGGCGTGAAATTGTGGGAAGTGTAAAAATGCCATTAGACAATAGAAATTCTGTCCACTATTCTGAATTGTTGTCCCTGTAATAGCCCACCTCTGCTTACCAATCAGATTGATGACTGCTTTACGTCCGTGAGAAGTTGCATATTCAAATAAGTGTGCTTCGTCCAAAATGATTCTCCACCACTGAACTTTCTGTAGTGGTAATGAATCTTTCTTATATTCATGACCTAAATGTTATATGTAGTTCCCACTAGATCATACTTGTTAAGTTGTCAAGTATCCTCAGTCCTTTCTTTTCCATATTACATATATGTCTTCAATGTACCCGGTTCAATATGATCTTCTAACTGCTTTTGCCAAGTTGGAAATACAGAAGCTGTGCCCACAACCAATGTTGTCTTAGTTTCCTTTTTAGTAGAAGAAACTTCATCTGTGCTGCAACTGACACCTCTTGACATTGATGACCAAGTAGAAGCGCCAGGAATAGGATCTTTATTGAAAGCAATTAAAGAAAGTAAGGGACGTTTGATACAGGAATTCACGCTTAATCCATCTTAATCACGCTTCTTGGGGGCTCAAAGTTAACTAGAGCCTATGTCATGAAATTGCAGAATGTATGGTCTCAAATACCAATATGGTGCAAAGACGTAAACTTGACAACCAATGATAAAGGCTTTGAGAGAGGCAAGGGAATTGGACATAATCACAATGCCTTGAAGAAGAGAAATTTCTTTGGACTCCATCATAGGTAATAGTACGTTGGCGACAGAGGGGTCAAGAATTCCAACCCTATCACATCTAGTGTTGAGGACTTTAATGGTTTGGCCTACATTCACTCCTCCCAAGCATTGGGGTTCCACTAAGAATCGAGTTTAATTTGTCCAAGCTTTTACACCCTTGGTTTCTCACACAAAATCTCACCAAGAAACTTTCTCCTTCTAGTATAACACCTAGAAGTCTCTCTCAAGGATTTCCTACTAAAATCCTAAATTATCAACACTCGCAAGGAAATTTAGCTCCATTGAGATACTCTTTATCTATAGAGCAGATTTTACATAAGTTTGCACATAAGAAAGAAGAAGATTCTTAGTAAAAATGAAAGACCGAAGGTCTCTGTATTTTCTTCTTTCTATTTCTCTCCTCTGCTTACTTCAGATGGCAAGGGCAAGCTACATAATAAGGAAGAAGGGCAGCACGTGAAGAGCAATCTTCACCCTTGATCAAAGGGACAGCTATCAAGCTTATATGCACTCCAATTTCACTAACTATTCTCTTGTCTTGTAGTGTCTAAAGAGGTTACTTTATACCAACTTTCCTTGAAACGTGGATCTCTACCAAACCTTCAAAGGGAAATGGTTAAAAGCACACGTGAAGCATCATTTTACAAGCACTTTGAGATCTGAAGACTTAGCAGGCATAGCAACAACTAGAAGAAAGGAGCTGGTTTAAGAACTAGTTTTTTTGAACAAGTAAAACTAGTTCTTAGATATCTTTACTAACTTGCACTTAGAATAAAGCTTGAATACAAAACAGATTAGAAGATATTTAACTATTTGTTATCATAAAAAACATGAAAGAGAATTGTGGAACTAACAAGAAGTTGATGTTCAAGGACGAGAAGAACCATTTACGTGTACTGATGATCCTTGAAGAACACTTAATCTTGGCAATGACGACGCCAAAAAGGTCAATATCGTAAGCAGAACACAATACTGGTTGAGAAGATTGGTCTCCTTCTTCTAACAAGATTTGGCTCAAGAGGTCATCATCTTCTTCCATCGCAATGGGATTGAGATTGAGGAGGTGTGATTTTCTGAAGAAGAATCAATAATAGGAATGAATAACAGAGAGGATCTAGATTCAAAGTACACTTTCTTTTTAGTATTTCAATGAATGAGGAAGAAGGCAAGTAAGGCAGGTCTTTATTCTTTACGGCTAATAAAGTAATTAAGTTAGTTCATCCAAATTGGTATAAAAATATAAAAAGTTCACATAAAAAAATTAATATTAAGATAGTTATGATTTAAATGAATATTCATAAATGTTTATTCAAGGCCAAACAAAAAAAAAATTAAAATTATAAATTTCTATTTGATCATTTGAATTTGGTGTGGGAGATCTATATATAAGTCATTCAATTAGTTTTTCTTTTTGGCCATGAAGTCATTCAATTGTTAGATTAATAGAAAGAAAAGAAAAAAAAAATTCAAAGCATTGGCTGTGCCTGAAAATTAGAGAAGACCAACGCCCTAAACATTATATGATTATTTTAAATTTTTTATTAATTTTGTTAAACCTACAATCATAAATTAGTGGATAATTATATAAAAAAGTATTACCTATGGCTTTTATAGAGAGAAGCTCCAAAACGTTAGGCTAAAATTTCTCACTCCCCAAATAACGAGAAACCCTTAATCCTAAGAGTAAAACCCTTTTTTAGTCCTTGGAAAATGTAGTTACTGACAAATTCGTCCTCCAAAAATTTTCAGTGATAAATTGGTCCTTGAATTATTATTCTGTCAGACAAATTAGTTCTCTGGTACTTTAATGAGAAAAGTTCTGGACCCCTACAGATCCCTTTTTTAAATTTTTTTCACTGATCTTGCCTAGCTATGTTTAAGCCCTCATTTTCTTATTCAAGTCATTCTTTTCTTTTCACTGATCTTGCCTATCGGAGGACTAATTTGTCAGCGAAATAATAATTCAATGACCAATTTGTCACCGAAAATTTTTGGAGGACGAATTTGTCAGCGGCTGCATTTTTCAAGGACTAAAAAAGAGTTTTACTCTAATCCTAATACCTAAATAGTTGTATTTTAATAAATATAAATTACATTTTTTTTAGTTAGACTTGAATGATGATTCCTAATCCTATTATGAGTTCAACTAATAATAACATTTAATCCACAATTTAAAAAAAAAAAAAATATATATATATATATATATATATATATATATATATATATATATTCAAAATTCGAATTTCAACAACAATTGGCAGAAGTTCTAAGAAGTATAGCTTCCATAACAAATCTAATCCTTTTTACCATCCACCATAACTTCATAAAAGAGAAATCATTGCTTNAAAATCAATAGCATTAATGGAGAAAGACGTAGTAGTTATAAGAATAGACCCACAAGAACCAGCTCCTGCTGAATTCAAGAACCTTTACACCAAGAAGGAATACATAGACATGGTTGTAGAAGGGTACCGATTCGAACCCACAGATGAGGAGTTGCTGGTGTTCTACTTGAAGAAAAAGGTGAACGGTGAAGAATTGCCTATTCACATAATTCATGAAGCTAATATCTATGAGTTTTCTCCTGAGATACTCACAAGTTAGTGCTTATACACATTAATTATTGTATACTATATGATATTTATATTCTCTTTGGTAACTGGTTTGTGTAGTATAGAAAATAGTTTCTAAGAATATTGTATATGCAATAGATAGAAAGAAAGAAATTGAGTTATTATAGTTATGAAGTCAAAAGCATCTATTTTTCTTATATTTTTAGGCAAACGATTTTACATGGTATCTATTTAGTCAACATTTTGAGGTCAAAATATGTATCTGGGAGACTGGGATAATTTGATATGCATTTGTGAATGACTTTACAAACTTAAACTGTTAATTTAATGTCCCACAAAAAAATAAAAAAATAAAATAAAAACTGTTAGTTTAATGCTTAATTCAGATTTATCCTTTCTTGATCTAGGGTTAGTTGCGCCTGTGTTATAGACTCATGGTAGTACTATTATCTTCTCGTTTATGTCTCTTATTAATGAAACTACAGTCTTAAGTATTTATTTTCCTTTGTGATATAAGGGAAGTACATATGAATTCAAGATTTATCCTTTCTTGATCGAGGGTTAGTTGTGCCTGTGTTATAAACTTAGGGTTGTACTATTATCTTCTAGTTTATGTGTCTTATTAATAAAACTACATTCTAAAACATTTATTTTCCTTTGTGATATTAGGGAAGTATGAATTATTCAAAGAAACTAGGGAATTGTACTTTTTTACTCCAAGGGCTGCCAAGTACCCAAATGGAAGTCGACCAGATCGAGCAGCAAGGACAAATGGTTACTGGAAACTAACTGGGACTGATACAAAGATCAAAGTTAATGTAGGAGAAGTAGTTGGCTCCAAAAATTGTTTGGACTATTACGTGGGGCCACATAAAAATTCCAAAAGAACCACTTGGAAAATGCATGAGTATGTTCTTGAGAATAACAACATTCGTTCTAGCTGCAAATGGGGCAGAGATGGCAAGAAGGTACATACCTTGTTTCTTCTTCTTATTTCCTAGGGGACTAATTATGATTACCACACATACATATAGCATCTTGTTATCTACTATAGTACTACTTTTTTTATTTTTTGTACTTTTGTTACGACTCTAGATTCAAACATAAAACTTACAAATCCTGAGAACAATCTCAATGTCACTCAGTCATAGACCATTTGGTTCTATAGTATTACCTTTTGATGAAATTATAACAACTCTAATAGTTTACATTAATTTTTTTTTCTTTTGTTACTAGATGTTTTTGTTTGTTTCTTGCTAGTTGTTGAACGACTGTGTTCTCTGTTGTATTTACAAGTACGAGAAAAGGAGGAATCATCAAAGTAAAGATGCCGAAGAGAAGCCTGAAGATCTGAATGGAGAGCAACAGATTCCGGTTTCAACTTTGCAACCTCAAGATATTGATGCACTGACGATCACTGTCAATGATGGACCACATTCATCAAATCAGTGGTCATGTTTCTATGATAGTACAATCGTGACAATGAATAACACAGAACCTGGCCTCCCTCATAACTATGAAAACAGCTCCTCCTTCATAACTATGCCTCCAACACCAGTAACTAAGTTGGGAAGTGAAACTAGTACCTTTTGTAATTCGTATCCATCTGCGCATGCTTTGGAGCAAAATGGGATAGGGTTTGTGACTTCAAATAATTAATGCACAAGTGGTAGAACCAAGTGCTGCTGCTATGGACAAAGTGAATGAAGAAAACTTTGCACTATTTAATGGAGCAAATTCATCTCCTGTGCGTGTGCAAAGTAGCTGTGGTTCTTCTGGGTTACTTGAAGATGTCATCAATGAATGTTGTAAAACTAATGGAACATCAATATGTTCCCTGCAGGAACCAGAAAATCCGAAGGGTAAAGAAGTGGTCACTTCAGATCATGTGGGAGTAAAAGAAGCAAGTGCTGCTGTTAAAGACAGTGGAGGATGAGCTTTTGGATAAAATGCTAGCTGAATGACGTTCCCTTAAGAGGAACGAGCAGGATAAAATGGAAATGGATGATGATGATTACTTTTGGGACAATATGGGAAAATATTAATGAAGACAATATTTAAGGGCTTACAAATTTCCAATTTTCAAGTATTAAGAAACCATTGTAGGCTTGTTAGTAATTTAGGACGACCAGTTTAATTACTTTGAGCTTAAGTTGTGGAGATTTTTTATAGGGATCATCTTTCACTCATGATTTTTTTTTTTTTTTATTTTGGGTTGGGGGTGAGATTTCACTTATATATGTCTATCTTATTAGGATATTTAAGGTAATTTAAACTTTTTTCAAGTACTCTGTGTTGAGGTTAGTTCATTTTTGGGGAATGATTTTTGTAGGAAAAATTATTTTCAAGTGTCTAAAGTTTGAGCCAATTATTTTCTTGCAAATGCATGACCCTGGAAGCTGGAATGAGCTTAACATATTGAAAATAGAAGCTTCATTCCCAAGCTTCACTGCGTGCACCCCATGAGGGACTACATTGAAGAAACCACCTGGTTGGGGTCCTCCAGAACTGTACTCTACCAATCCACTTATTTCTCAGTTTGGAAGAGAGTGTGCGTCACAATATACATCAATAAAATTGTGTACCCGTGTTGCAAAGTTTGTGATATTTGGATTGGGCAAGCACACAAGACCATAGTCTACAAGTCATCATATTCAAAGGTCATTGTTGAGTTTGCACAGGAGACCACACTATGATTTTTGTCTTCTTGAGATTTGATGGCTTCGGTGCTATCTCAAAGTGGCCATTATGAAGTTCTCCTGAAAAAACAAGAGCCAAAAAAAACAAGCAAATTTATGCCCATATCACATACTTTTGAATTAGAGTCCTATAAATTTCTCGGCAGAAAGAAATTATCAGTATGGGGTTGCCTCTTTCCCTTGCTCAATCTTTATCCTGCAGTTCTCTGTCCTGATGTTGGGAAATTACAAAATGTCACAATCTGCTGCGGTTTGTGTGAAAAGGTGAATATCATTTACTTCCTTATTACAACCTCATGGAACATATCCTTCCCACTGATTTTTTATTTTCTTTTTTTTGTTTCCCAAAGGTGGTCCATAAACTTTTGGTATGAGAGTAATCCCCGCTCAGGTTTCGGCATTGCTCTGGCCACTAATGCTTCCAGCAGGTTCGAACTCCTTACATTACCTCAAGATTCGCCCCACATAGAGGTTAGTTTGCCAATTGAAACACACCTGGTGGTTCTTCCCACTGATTTAAGTGCCAAAAATTCCTTCCAATCTTTTCAACCTCCACTATCAACCCATGTTGGTGTTATGAGGAGGACCAGTTTCTAAAGCAAACCTCAACCAAATTTGAGATTCAAAAATTCAGAAGCTCAAAATGTTGAAGCTGTGATGAAGGGAAAGAGATATTCTGGAAATATGAACATTCAAATATCAGAATTGTATACTGAAACTGTAAGTTACCACAGGTTACCAAGATGGTGAAAAGAAAAAGTAAATGTGGCAAGAAAGAAATCAAAGAGTTATCTACAGATATTCCAGAAGAGGTTGCATTATAAAGGACTATGAGAGATGTTGAGAGGAATTATATTGCTTCATCAAATTTAACTGTTATAGAAAAGGTTGCTCTAGACTGCAAAAGTGTTTTAAGTTTTATCCTGTCTTTTTATTATAAAGGTTTTTGCTAGACAGCTCATGCTGCAACTTGTGGTTTGTTATTTAATTATCCAAATAAGGAAGGAAAAAAATGGTGGCTAATTTGAACACCAAAAATATAAACCGAAATGAAGACAGGGTTCTTTGGACCAAATGATACAAAGAAGGTTTACTTAATTATTTTTTCAAGATTAAAAACAAATATCAACATTACTAAGGTCATAGCTTATGGCAGATATGAAAGCCACTATCACATTCTAGAAGACAGTAAAATTTTCTAGAAGCAATGAACTGAACCTGTGCGTATAACCAGGTTATTTCTTTTCCTCCTTTCAAATGGATCATATCTCCTAACTGTGGCGAAAGTTCCTCTTTCTTTCCTAGCTGTGAACAGAAAATATTACCCCAATTAACTACCCACGAAAAATTAAATAGTAAATTCGTTTAATATCTCAGCTAGCTCTATTTTTTTCCATTCTATAGCAGAAGAAAGAGGCTCTATGGATATGACACATTAGTTACTCTCATTAAATCCAGTCCCTCTGCTCTAAATAAGCCTTAATGATGAATACAGCCTTCTAAGCAGCTGTTAAACAGGACATGCATGACCTGTTTGTGCTCATTAGTCTAACTTTCTTTTCTTTTTCCTTTCTTTTTCATGATGTAGTGCACAAATCAAAATCCACATAAAATGTCTAGATGTTCTGTTTCTTCAATGTTCCCCTAAGAATTTAGTCATGATCCAATTTTTATATGTTCTCAAATCCTTGCTTTCTTCATCTACTTAAGGTTACAGTGTAAATAGATTAGGTGTTAATTTAGAGTAATATTACTGGTATAAATATAGAGCAACACTCTACCTCGCTTCTCTACTAGTTGACTGCCAATAACAGAGGAAGCTTGACAGAATCTTAAGTTACACGTTTATCATCCTTTGTTCCAAACTTATCTAAGGGTAAAAAGAATGAAAACCAATCAACAAAAGCAGCAACGAATCTATTCCACTGCTAGTAAGAAAATTAGAGAAAATGATAGGGATGAGAGAAAGTAGGTAGCTTCAAAGGGCTTGAAACACAACCAATTCAATCCCAACTGAGAGAGACTTAACAGAACAGACAATAGACAAAACCATCCAAAAACGTTTTTCATCAAGGAGGAGTTCTTTCCCCCCTTTCTGTCCATGACCATAAATATACTCTTTGATCAGTGAGAAAGTTCTAACCAAAACTAGAAGTTATAATTTATGAGACTAACCTGGATCAACAATGTGAAAACTCCACTCCATAATCAAGCACATAGGAAAACTCCACTCCTTAAAAAACCAATTTTTGTTGTCCACCTGTAATATAAAGAAAGAAAAAGAAAAAAAAAGGTTAATTAGAGGATGGGAATTCAATTCCTGCACTAATAACATTTTATGCTAAACCTCAAATACTCCTGGAGAGAAGATCTATGGGAATGAAAATAAATTCTTAAAAGAAATGCAATAAGTGGTGTGTAACAGCTCCAATTGCATCGCATTAAATTTGGCTAATGAAGCTGACTATAATGCAAAATAAATACTACTGTTGATGCATGNGCTGTATCAAACCCCTATAAATTCACAGCTCCTTCACCATTTAGGTAAGGAAGCCAATACAGAATTTCTACAAATACAAATAGAGAAAAAAGGAAATTGTTTCCAGTATGCACTAACTGTTGATCTTGAAAGAATTTCTTTTTCAATGACTAATTATACTTATAATGTCAAACCAATATCAATGACCAAGTTGCTACAGCAATTACTTCTTCACCAGTACCTTAAGGCCTTCGGGCACAGTTAACAAGATGATATAATCGGCAAGCTCGTTCCTTGAAAAGAATTTCAATAGAACTAGTCTTTTTCCTTAAAATCGACAGTTTCGTTGTAGCCATCTTCAGTCCCAGAAATTACTTAGTGATGTTTGAGGATTATACCCCTCTCTTTTCATCTCCATAGTTAAAATTTCTATTGTACTATATATTTCATTTGTAGTATGGTGTGAGCAATCACCAGCAACAAATATATGAACACAGTTGTTAACTTCAATCCAACTGCATCCAGGCTGCTTCTTAAGTCTCATTTCTTTCAGTTGTGATCTCATCCTAGTAACCTCATTCAATTTCCCAAAATCTTCATATAAATTTGCAAGGAGGACATGGTAACCAATGCTCATAGGATCCAGCTTAAAAATTTGGTTAGCCACATGTTCTGCCAGAATTTCATTTCCATGAATCTTGCATGATCCAAGCAATGAACCCCATATGCGATCATCAGGGACACAAGGCATGGCCATTATCAGATCATATGCTTGCTTTAGATGGCCAGCTCGACCAAGAAGATCAACCATACAGGTATACTGTTCNAATGCTCATAGGATCAAGCTTAAAAATTTGGCTAGCCACATGTTCTGCCAGAATTTCATTTCCATGAATCTTGCATGATCCAAGCAATGAACCCCATATGCGATCATCAGGGACACAAGGCATGGCCATTATCAGATCATATGCTTGCTTTAGATGGCCAGCTCGACCAAGAAGATCAACCATACAGGTATACTGTTCAATATGAGGCTCAAGTTTATACTCTTCAACCATGCTTTGAAAATACTTCCATCCCATATCAACCCACCCAGCATGACTGCACGCAGAAAGAAGAGCTGTAAAAGTTGCATGATCTGGCTTCATACCTGCATCTTTCATCTCCTCATATACACTTGACATTTTATCTATGAAACCATGTAAGCCAAGACCCAATATGATTGAATTCCAAGACACTTCATTTTTTTCAGGCATTTTCTGAAACAAAACCCATGCACCATTTATATCCCCACATTTAGCAAAGGTTGTAATCAAGGAATTGCAAACAAGAATATCAGACTTGAATCCTCTTCGTAATACATAACAATAGACCTCCTTGCATGACATCCTGATTGATAATTGAGCACAAACAGAGAGTATATATGTGATTGTGACATTATTGGGCAAAATGCACGCAAATTGCATATCCCGAACTGCCTTTAGAGCTTCATCTGCACAACCATTTTGAGCATAACCAGATATTAAGGAATTCCATGAAACCAAATCTTTTAACTTCATGTTCCGAAAAACCTTTTCAGCTGACCCAACATCTCCACATTTTGCATACACATCAACAAGGGCACTACCAACAAAACCATCAGAATCAATCCCTGTTTTGACTGCCAACCCATGAAGTTCCTTTCCTTTTGAAATGGAAGTTAAAGAGGAGCATAACCGTAGAACAGATAAGACTAAAATAGGATCAGCAGAGCCATACTCAAACATGAAATCTGAAAACAACTTTAATGCCTCAGTGGTATAACCACAGTGAGCAGAATTTGTGATTACTGCACCCCACATTACCAAATTTTGATTTTCAGATCTGTAGAATATCTGCAAACCTTTTTGAGGATCACCACATCTAAAGTACATGTCTAGAAGAGCTGTTTCGACTCTGACATCATTCTGCAGTCCATTGCTTAAAATAAGTCCATGAATTTGCTTTCCAATTGCCAAATTGGACAAATTAGAACATAAAACTAAAACAGCCACCATGGTAGAATGATCTGGCTTTAAACCCATTCCCAACATATCAAGGAATACCTCCAGTCCCTTACACAAACACTCATTGAACACATAGCCCAAAATCATCACATTCCGTATAACTACATTAGTCATTATGGTCTCTTTAACAAATGAACTTCTGAAAACATGTTCAGCATATCTTACATTCCTACATTTCATGTACATTTCAATCAATCCACCAACCAAAAACTCATTAACAGAAAAATCTCTTTTGATGATAAACCCATGAATTTCCCGCCCATGGATCAAAGACTGAATTGAAGCTACAGATGAGACTGCAGAAAGGCAAGCAACCTGATTTGGGTACTCACCATGTTCCTCAATCATGCATTTGAGAAATAACAATGACCCTTCATAATCCCCCATTTCACAAAACCCAGAAATCACAGTGTTCCATGAAACTGCATCCCTCTTAAGCATTTTCTCAAACAGTTGGACTGCATCTTTAGTTTCACTGAACTTGAAATACATGCTCAGAAGTGAATTATCAACATAAATATCATTTAAAAGTCCTAATTTCAACACATGCCCATGAATCTGCCTGCCCTGGTTTATATCAGAAACCCCACCAAAAGCCTTTATTAGACTGGGGAAGAATCTAAATTGTTCAACTGGGTTGTCCCAGCATTCAAGCATTTTGACATAAACCTTAATTGCATTTTCAAAAAGCCCATTTTCTATATAATCCCTGATCAAATTATTAGCGTCTTCGAGAGAACAATTCATCTTAAACCCAGATACAGATAAGTGTTGATGCAATTGTAGTCTATCAACAGAACCGAAAAAGTTTTTTGTGCAATATATTGTTCTTGTAATAGGAAAAGCACAATTGGTACTATAGTGGAATACCTCAGAAGTTCTTGGAAGGTTTCGTGGGTACCTAATGTAACAATAGGGAGAAAGCAAATGTGAGTTCAGGTGCGTGATGCTCGCCATGTCTGAAAGTTTCTAATTTACAGATTGAAGAAGAAACAGGATCAAGCTATGTTAAATAATAGATCAAATAATCGAAACAAAGAAACTATCGAATATAAATAAGTAAAAGGTGGTTCTAAGAGAGCTATGTAAGTGATACTTTTCGAACGAGGTAGTATAATAATTATTGATATGAAGATCATTTAAAAATAAATAACTGAGATTAAATATTTTTATATTAACAGTGATTAATATTATTACATCAAAAAATGTATCATTTATCTTTATAGTATGTGAAAAATGTCTATAAGTAAAAAAGTCAATTTAATCCTCAAAAAATATAGTAAAAATTATTTAGATCTTTAAAAAAAATTTTATATCACTTAAATCCTTAAAAATTTAAAAATTCAATCAAAATAATTTTTTTTTACTATGGGTTAAATCCCTAAAAAAAAATACCAACAAGCGTGTAGATTAGTTGGTAAGGGGCTGTTCTAGCTTAACCAAGGGTCTCAGGTTTGAGCCCTTGAAAATGCAGCTGCGTCTGTTGAGAAAGCTTTATCGCCCTTGTGGCCCTTTCTGGCTCGAAACCAGATTAGTCGGGTGAAGTCCGGACACCGGTAGATAACCAAAAAAAAAAAATTCCTAAAAAAATTATTAATTGTGTTATTATTAATATTGTTATTGACGAATTTAATATCTATACTTTTTTCATATGGTAGTCTTTTTGGTAAATATAAATATATATTCTGATGTGTATCTTCTTTAAAAAAAAAAAAAAAGAGTAAATACCATTAGAATTTAGAACTTAGAAGGTTATAATATCAATTAAAATTAAAAAGGCACAAACACACAATTAATTAAAAAATCTTTAAAAATTTAAGGTTTCAAGTTTTAATTCCCCTTCTTCCATATTTCTAAATAAAAAATTTATCTCTATTGATTTTTAATGACAAAAAAAATAAATATTAAAACAATAAGAACATGCAGCCCATTAGTGTCTCTTGAAAGCCTGGGTTTCAAATTAACAATAGGATATTCAAAAGGGCCCAAATAGGTGGGCTAATAGCCTATAATAATAGGAAAAAAAAAATATTTATTTGGAAAGCCTCCCCAAACAAAGCATATCCAATCTTGCGCAAAGAGAAGAGAGCCAATCCGTGTTACATGAAGATGTTGAATTTCATAGAAATATCGAAAAACATAGGAAAATGTAATATTAAGATAGAAAAACTTGAATAAATCTTAAAGACAGTATACATGACCAGTTAATATATCACTCTAAGTTAGAAGTACACTTCATGTTAAATTTTTAAAACCTACTCCATAGGTCAAGGAATGATTGGCACCTCTTTTTTTTTTTTTTTTTTAAGGTGCTTACTATTTTACAATCACCACTTAGGGATAGCGTTACTTCCTAATTAGTTGGGTAAGTTTTGTTGGGATCTATCCAATGAATATGTTTTTTTGGTATGCTTTTTTATAAGAAATTATATGTTCTGACATGAGTGACTTAATTTTTTAAGATCATTAAAATGACACCAAATTTATTAAGCGAGTCTCATCCAACTGGCTGGAGGGTAGTGTCACTCCTAAAAGTAGTGATTGTAAGATAACAATCACCTTTTTTTATAGAAGAATGATTGGCCACTTCTCTAACTATCTATACAAAAGGTGGCTTTTATCCTAAAACAATGATGTCGTCTTCTTAATCTAAATATTGGTATATAACTAGTTGAATTATTATTTGGGTTTAAAAGCATTTATTTGCTTACAAAAAAAGTATTGACTATTGAGTTTGTAAACACAGTTAGATATTCTCTTTTATGTTAAAATTTTTCTATGGACCCCAATAAATGAATGCTCACTAGCAAATTAACTTAAATAATATACATTTATAAATTATTTACGTAAAATAAATATTTTTAAAAGTATTTACTAAAATGAAATAATTTTAATATTTCATAAACAGGGATTCTATGATACTATGTAAGTATGTCATACTACACTGACGTAGCGAGCATACATAATTTTCATATTTTATTATATATAAAATATAATTTATTTAATTTTTTAAAAAAACTTAAAAACAGTTAATTTGTACATATGTCATTCATTTATTGGTTATTTCTATGTAATATGACATACTACATAAATACTAAAAGTATCTAAGAAACCTCATTTCATAAAAGTAAGTCTAATAATGCTATTTTGAGGTGTAGTGCGTAGGAGAAAAAAAACACTACACCTCATCTCCCTCATATAGCATGTTCACATGTCTCGAGTGAGAGAAATGAGAGAGAGAGATATAGCGTTTTCAAATGAAAAACGCTATACCTAATTTAGCGTTTCTGCCTCTTCAATATGGTTCAATTTGCTGATTTTGATTGCCGGNTGAAAAACGCTATACCTAATTTAGCGTTTCTGCCTCTTCAATATGGTTAAATTTGCTGATTTTGATTGCCGGGTTTTGGGCTTTTGGAAACTTGCTTTGCTTTATTATAACAGTGGCCCACAAATTTTTCACCTTTATAATTCTTTAATTAATTGAGTTATCTTTCAACTTTTAAGCTATTTAAAATAATAATTTAATTAGTTTTCTTGGTTTTTAACATTAGTTTAAATTTGATTTGAGTAAATTTTATACACTGCTATTCAATAGAGAAAAAGCCACATCACTCATATATTGATTTTAACAATATTTTTATTTTTTTTTATGCATAACAACATATGATTCAATGCAAATATTCGAAGGTATCTCTTTTACGTAAATAATTTACAAATATGTATTATTTAAGTCAATTTTCCATGTTTACTACTTTCTTTTTTCTTTTTCCCCTGAGTAATGAATGACCACTTCTATAACTATCCAAAGGTGCTTCTTATCCCCCATTAAATGCACCTTGAATATAATGTGAACCCAAACTTGTAATAAATAATAACTAATATTTTACCAATAAGCCAAAAATATGGGCCATACAAAAGATTAATTGATTAGCTTTTAAAGATCTATCATCTTCTGCCATAATTAAAATATGTATAGAGAGATAAACCACTAGAGGTAGCTCAGTTAATAAATTAAGCTCTATTTAGAACAAATCCTAAAATAATGTAAGGAGTTTAAACTTATTGAAAACACTAATAACTAGAGCTTCTCACACTAAAAATATAAGGAGGTTTCTTAGATACTTTGTTGTATGTCATACTATATAAAAATAATCAATATGTGAATGACATGTGTACAAATTAACTATTTTTAAGTTTGTTTAAAAAAATAAGATAAATTAATTTTATATCAAATAAAATATAAAAATTATATATATTTATTACGTCAGTATAATAAATCATACACATATAGTATTATAAAATATTCAAAAATATAAAAATCACCTAGTTAAAAATAGAGAGAAAGAGAGAGAGGGGGCTAAGGTTGGTGCAGAAACAACCAGCCCACTTGTTTTTTTGGGCTAATGAAACAACCAGCCCACCTCAGCGTATATTTTCTGAATTACGGTCCGTTAGAATTACAGCAAAAGAAATAAAAAGGTCCGTACAACTAGGTTGGGCCGATTTGGATTGGCCTATTGCAAATTATTCACTTTCTCATTGCCAAACTAAGCCCTAAAAGATATTTACCCAAATATTTAAGGCAAAATAACTAATCTAATTGTCCGTTTGCTTTAGGGTTTGTTTGGGAGTTAAAATTAGAAGAAAATAAGAGGAAATGAGATGAGTAAATATGTCTATCTCCTTATTTAGGAGTTCAATATTAAAAAAGGAAAGAAAACCAAGGAATAATCTTAAACCCTTGTATTCTTTTTCTGTCTTACTTTTGTGTTCCTCTAATTTAAGAGGTTTGGAGAGAAAAAATAATAATTTATTATTATACCTCTATTTATTTTTTCAAATTTTTTTTAAATACTATTTAGATAACATTATTAAATTTTATATTAAATATATTTACTTTATAAATAAAAGATAAATTTATAAAATTATAAAAAAAATTTCTTTCATTTTTTTCCTCTCATTTTACTCATTTTAATCATCCAAACAAATGAGAGAAAAACTCTCTCTTTCCCTTCCCTTCCCTTTCTCTTCCTCTCTTTCCTCTCCCCTCACTTCAAACTCCCAAACAAACCCTTAGTGACTAAGATTTAAAAAAGTCATCGAATTCCATCATTAGCAAAAAAAAAAAAAAGAAAAAAAAATTGTCACTGAGTTTCGTGATGCCTTATGCTGAAGGGCTCATAAATGTATTTTCCTATTTTTCATAGGAGGATCAGGCGTAATTATTAAGTGTCCACTTCATGAGACCCATCCCTTCCTTCTAAAATTCCAATACGTGTCTTCATCTGAATGTGAGTACTCAATGGGTACGGCTGAATTGTCATCCTTATTTCATGTACCTTTTTTGTATACCCTAAGCTTTTAACATTATTGAGCTAAGCCTAAAATGTAGGGTTATTTTTGTCTAAAATAACAGTTTTTGAAAAGAAAAAACATATATATTGCTACCTCGCATTTAAAAAGGGATAGTTTAATAAGAACCTATGATAAAATTGAAGTAGAAGACTGGTTATTACTAAGTATTGACAATGAACTCAATATTGTTTAATATACTTTATCTTTTAGTTACTATACAATTTTTTTTAATTTATCTTTTTATTATTTAAATTTTAGATTTATAATAAATAAATAAGTGAATCAACATATATATGTTCTAGTTTCTATATATAATAAAGAATATTGCGAAGTAAAAATTTAAATTTAACTTTGAACTAAATTTTTTTTTGCTGGAAGCTGAAGTAATATATTTTTTCTCAAAATTTTAAATTACCTTATTTGCTATGAGATGCTTGAGTTTATATATTAATGTTTTAACTATAGGTAAGAAATAGGTTGAGCCAAATTGGCCCAGTTAGTTTGCTGGCCCAGATCGACCTTACACGGGCAGCGGGTCTAAATGGGTTGTCCCACTTTTTTTAAAAAAAAATTAATTATTTTTATTTATAATTACACTAAAATCTAACAAAGGTTTAAATTTTTTTCTTTAGTGATTTTAGTTAAATTATAATGAATCTAATTAAACAAAACAAAATATATATAAAGTAATAAATAAAATTAAAACAAAGAATCAAAGACATATAAAAAAAAATATAAGTGTAAATTTAAAATAAAGATGTATAAATAACTAAAAAAAATTATAATAGTACATACTTTAAAGTTAAAAGTTAAAAAACACATACTAATATAATTTAGTAGTCTTTCCAAAAAAAAAAAAAAGGGCCAACCAAGCTCAGCTTGAACCCAAATGGGCTACGAGCTAATTCAGATCGAGCCAAATTGACCCGATTTTATTCGGGTTGAGTATTTAGAACTCAACCATATTTTTTTCGGGCCAAAATAGATAAGCCTATCGGCCAACCCATTTCTCCACCTCTAGTTTTAACCCCTAAATTAGATAGTAGGCTCAGTTTCTATATTGGGAGAATTATGGAAAAAAAAATATGTAATGAATATTTTTTAAAAATAGAAATAAAAAGTGAAAATGATCAAAACAAAAACCAAAAAAATAATCACGACTACTGGTGATTATGTGATTCTCACTCATATATAATGATTATTTTATTAAACCTTATGACCAGTAATCATTATATGATAACCAGTTATCATTTTTATGTTTTGCTAATTACTACTTTTTATTTATTTTTTTAAATATTTCTTAATTTTCTGTTTTGGTAATTCTCTTATCTATATTAATTTCATCAAACATTCTTTTTTTCAAGGCACAATAACAAAGCTCTTAATTTAATGATCACATTTATTCCCTCAACAATTATCACATATATAATAAAATCAAATAAACAGTGAAAGCAAGGAGCAAACAAAATGAAGAGTGAAAGTATTTCTTGGTAAAATCTTTACACAATTTCTTTTCTAATAATTTTTCCTTACTTTTATTTAATTATTTTTATTCCCATTTAGCGTACGTTACTTGTAGTATTATACTATTAGACAGACAAGCTTCAATGCGAAGTTTTCACATACGGTACGATTACGCATACACACACGCTCTCCTTCTCTCTCTTTCTTATCCACAAATAGGAGAGAGAAAGAGATTCTTCCGTTAGGATTGTTGCACTCACCTGAGCTGTCCGTACGGCCACGTTGGCTCACTCACATGCACTTTTTCTCCAATTAAACCAATAAAATATTATAGCAAGAGATTGACGGCTCTGATTAAGTTACAAATCCCCGCTAATCACTCCGCGAGCATAAGTCTACATTTTTTGTTTAATTAAGTTTTAGGTGAGTATAGATTAATCTAATTTTTAATTATGTTGTTATACTTTCTTTTATCTACAAAGAGCCTTAGTATAATTCTGAGGTATGTCATATATCTTAAGTTGAGAATTCAAATCTTTTTTAAACTCGTTTTGTCCCTAGTTACCTAGGGAAAAAAAGAAAAATTAGATTGTTAATTATTATTATTGTTTATGTGATTAGGTTTAATATGCATCAACTTGGATTATGTGATTGTCATATTA
>QAOA01000725.1:1013498-1091766 GCA_003255065.1 Cercis canadensis | reverse complement strand
CTCATATTTAAGAAAAATATTATGAGCTAGTGTGAGTTATATCAATATGCAACAAACATTTCTTATAGTAAAATGTGAATTTGATTAGATTTGAAGTCAGGTGAAAAGTCACTAGAGAATGAATTAGGGGAAAGAAAAATGCAAAATGAGAACCTTGGTAATATATATATGTTGGCAATGAGGACTTTTTTTAAAAAAAAAAAAAAACTATGTTGATTATGTCAATATGCTACATTTTCATCTTATTTATTAGTTGATGCATTTTGTAATATATTTCCCTCGAAAAATAAAATGATAATATGGTTAATTAGATACATATGTAAGTCACCATGCTTTAATCTTAGTGGGGAATATCCATAAAAAAAAGTAGTTGGGAATATATTTCTTTCATTTTCTTTGCGTCTTATCCAAACTTTTTAGCTTAATCATTGTCCCAATGATTAATGTTCTGATTTCATCAACCAAATTAGTCGAACAAATAGTCATAAAAAAATAATTACAATCAATGATCAATGTTTTAAACTATTACAAGCAAAATATTTAATTTAGTTGATCTTAAGAAAATACCTAAATGGTTGAGCACTAACAAAATTTTTTTATATTATGAAAGTGTCTTGTGTTTAAAGTCTATTATAAAATTATATGAGGTGAGATTATGAAAGAGATAAGTTATTTTTGGTTGCATAAACTTTAGTTTTCAAAGAAAAATATTTCAAGGTTTATCACTTGAACTTGAACTTCTTTTTGTCCATCTATGCATATGTAAGTGTACAGTAGAAAGTAACTTTTTTTTTGAGAAATTACTATTATATACTAGTTTTCTTTTAACACATTAATAAAAGGAGAGGTTCTCAAAGTGTTCATCCATATAAAATTACAGATGTGGGTATTTTGAAAGTATGACCCTTGGAGTAGGGATGACTTGCTCCAAGTTTGGTAAGTCTAGCTCCATTCAAAGGTTGATGTAAAACCTGAGTTACCCAAAAAAAAAATCTTAAAATGAATGTAAATATGTATAAATTGAAATGTAAATATCTTCAAAAAAAAATTATTTGCTCATACTCTCCAGAAAATTAATTATATTAAATTAATTGTTATTCTAATCCCAACTCAATGATGCTGGTTTATCCTTAAGAATATGATGGAATGCCACCAGAGCAAAACCTTTAGGATCATTGTGGTTTTCTAAATTATTACTTTAAGCTATTTGTTCTCAGTGTTGTGCATGTTAATAAAAAATGAAGGCATGTGGAAGTTGAAGCTTTGTCTCTTATTTGTCTACTAATAATCATTAAGGTTATACATAAGATAAGTTAAAACAGAAGGAATGGAGGGAAACAATAAAATATTTGAATTAAAATTAAAGAAATTACTTAAAATAAAGCAATTACATTGTTGCCTGTAACATATATAATTAAAGAAATTATTCTGCCAACAGAGGTTAGTTCAACTGGTAAGGATCAAATTATTTTGCTTGTAAATTTAAGGTTTGAATTCCACTGCAAACGATCCTCCTTTGGTAGAGAATCTGTAAATACTATCATAAGCTCTTGCTGAGGCCTATGACATGTCCTCCTAATCTTGAAAAATAATAGCCTTTCATCACCCTAAATTTTAATGTACCAATATATATATATATATATATAATTCTGACACTAACAATAAATGTTTATATAATATATGTACAGATATATATGGATTGTATTAATGCATAATATTGATTATTGTTTATATTTCAAGCTTCTAACTAAGAAGCTACAGCTCGCAATACAAATTGTTTACAGGGTCATGAATACCAACAATTAATAATGAAGCCACTTAGTAACAGCACCATCATCTGTACATTCATAATTATAAAGAGAACTCTTTGACAATTTCCGATATTTTATTCTAAATATCCAAATTAGTCCATATCCATTTCAATTGTTGTTAAAAAATAATTAAAAAATATGGAGTTACAAACGTAATGAAAATATTAAAATAAATTAAATAGTTTTTAACATAATAAAAAAAACCTATTATTTCGTCCTTACCTCTCTTAATTTCAATCCAACTGGTAATTTCACCTCACTTCATTTTCTTTTACTACTATTTTTTAATTAATTTTTCTGCACATTTAGTGTGCTCACTCTCTATACTATACTCTAAAATAAAATTCACTTCACGCGGTAAAATTATTTTTACATTATATCAATCATGTGGTTTTACATTACGATTGAACAGAATTGGGAAGGAATTTTTTTAAAATGCAATTTAAAGAAAATTGGAATGAGGATAGGGGCATAAGAAAACATTTATAGTGTGTTTGAATTAGTTATAAAAAAATATATATAGATTTTGTAAAGAATTGATGAGTAAAATCGATTTTGGAATATTGATTTTGAAAAAATCTTATGTTTGAATATGTTATTTGAGTAGTAGTTTTACAATGATTTATTTTTGTTTGCACATAAGGAAAATCATTTTTAGGTACCAAAAAACTAAAAAGGGTAATTGTCGCATGATTTTTTTTTCCTTATAATTATATATAAGCAAAGTGTATTGGAAAAGAGGAGGAAAATACACGGCATGAATAAAATTCTTGACATCAAACACTCTAATTCTTATAAAAAAGAATGAGGTGTTATTAAACCCATATATTATTGACTATTGTCACATTTTTCACGTTATAAAAATATAAAAAAAAATCTTTTTTAATTAGATTCACTTCAACTTTAAGTATACAATTGAAATCACAATAACTAAACCAGTATGAGGTAATATAACATACACTATAATGTAATGCAATTGAAATCACTCCAACTTTATTTCAGATTCTATGACTTAAGTGTAAAGCCCTCCTACCTTGCCATATTTGCTATACTCATTCCACTTATAATTAATTTGTACTTATCAATCTTTTTCTAGTAAAAACAACTTTGTAATAGCCTTTTGCATGCCTCAAAACCAATGTCTTTTTGTTTTTCTTTTCAGCTATCTTTGAAAGCAAACGATTCCATAATTAAGTTCAGGTGGTAGTTAAGAATGAGTTTAACGTAAATTGGATATATCCAACAATAGATATCCACTTTATCTTCTCATAAAAAGCCAATTTTATACCCATTTGCAGGCAGTCTTCATTATATATTTTCAAAGCTCTAACACAACAAGCAGCTTCCATAATTAATATCTGACAAAGACATTCCTATGGAACTTCACGTATAAGAATTGCATTACTATATGTAACCCTAACTAGCTCCTTCTTAATGTTTGCATATATATATAGAAGAAGATTAATATGAAAGGACAACTGTGAAAACATTTTCAACCATATTTGGAAGAGAGAAAAAAATGGTGTACCTAATTAGTGAGTGATACCCCATGCACATGGTGCTCACATGCTTGGTCGATGGCTGCTATAAATTGGACCATAAAAATTTGATTCTAAAGCTCTAGTTCTAATCCATTATACGTGTCCAAATTGAACAAGGAACACATAATGTGACCCAAAACTTAAATGCAAAATTAGGCGAGTGGAGCATGAATGGTGGTGCACCAATTGAAAAAAAGGTTCAATTTTGAAAGTCATTGATCCCCCATGTGCACCATTTGGGTGTGGTTGGAAACATTTGGGGTCAACTTATAAGGTCTATGTTATATGTTATTATAGCCCTTCAGACAAAAAGTGTTACTTGAATTTATATCTTTGATAAAATCGAGATAAGAAGTCAATTCTTGTCGGCATCATAATCAATCATTGTTATGCTATTTTTTATATGTTTTCCAGGTGAAGTTTATTAATTTATGAGCAATAAATTTGATTAATTATATAAGAATCAAAGAATGGGAATCACAGATGATAAGAATGTCCGTAGAAAAATAAAAAACTGACAAACCAGATGGAATATATATATATATATATATATATATATATATATNATTATAATATACATATGTTATATAAATGAAGTCAATCCCAACAATAAATCTTAGTAAACAAAATACTCTAATAATAATTCCAATTCTGCATCATCATCAATTGCAGCCCAAATTGAAAGAGCATAAGATTCTAAAAAAACTTAAATATATCAATTGTTAAGTTAATATAATGCAAAAATATGGTAAAGTTTTAAACACCAAAGAATACTTGTTTTTATCCTAAAATAAAATTAGTACATCTTTAGGAGATATCATGTTTAAATTCTATTAGGAGTGGGTGATGTGGAATTTTGAAAGAAAATCGGCTATACCCTGTTGTGTAACTTTCAATGGATAGAAACAAAAATAGTACAAAGACATATAATTGATCTAAAAATTTCTCAAAAGATTGAAATATTTGGTTCAAATCCTCATTTTCCATATCCTGAGCTAGAAACGTTTGTTTTATCTACTAATGATACAAAAGAAAAAGAAAATTAGTACAAAGACAATAAAAGACTGTGGAGATTGCAAATTAGGAGCTCTAAACTGTGCAACAACCATGTAAAATTACCCTTCCCAGTCACCAAGCCTATACTCCTGTATAATACCTATCACAGGTAATAAAAATTAAGCTCTCTTTCTATCTTTGAATTACATAGTTTAGTGCTACAACAAGTTTAATCAATCATTAGAGAGTCATATATTATTTATAAAGTATCAATTAATTAATCTCTAGAAGCAATTCTACGTGCATAGATTCCCCAACAACTCATGAGTATGTCGTAACTTGGTCTTGAACCCTAATTGGCCTTAGAGCTCAGACAAATAGGCCAAAATATCAGCAGGCTGCAAGGGAGACAAGTATAGTACATTGTCAACTAAATTTTAATTAAAGGGATTAGATTACTTATAAAGTATTAACTAATCTTAAGAAGCAATGCATGCAACAAGTGCATAGATTCGAGAACAACTCATCATGCATAGCATGACATTACTGAAATTATAGTTAACATTATCTATGATTGGTTCAAGGTTAAGAAATGGGTTGAACATAGAAACATTTTCTGTTATAGATGTTGTGGATGTAATTATCAATCTTTAATTATACTTCATTGCATTCATAAGTAAAGGTTAACATCTAACAGTTAATGGTGTTTAGCGATTATGCATACCATATTAAATTTAGGTCAAAAGTAGGTTATTAATCACAAGTAGGCTCCTTGAATATTTAGCAATATGATGTGATGTCTGCATTATGAACATTATATCACTACTAGAGATGAAAAGGTTAGTTTAGCAACAACGGAAAGAATATATTAAAGGAGGTAACAGAAACAACGACAATATTGATGTTGATGTCAATGTTAGTTAAGTGTAATTTTCTCATTGTTTTGTCAGTTTATCCTGTTAAGTTAAACCTTTAAAAGTATTTCAGATAGAAAAATTAATACAGAACAAATTACATATCAACTCCTAAATAATGTAGTCTACATACTTACGATTAAAGAATACATTCATAGTCTCCAAAAGGACATCCCAGTAGTTAAATACTCAGAATTCCATTATGGAGGTCTCGAGTTCAAATCCAACTAAAGCGGGTGAGATGAAATTTTGGGAGGGGATAAGCTATCATATTGTATAGCCTCTAGTAAAAAAACAAATACGTTCATATTACGTCAAAATTCTTAAGCATACAATAATGTCTTAAATAATGTATAATTTCTATATATAATTATGTCTCAAATTGTAATCACAAACTTGAATTTAATACCTAAATGTAAGGTAGAATACACACCAAGGCCATGAAACAATCAAATGATTAAAGAACAAATCCACTTCAAACTTATTATAAATATATATTTCTTTACTTATGGCTATTCAACGAAATAAAAATAAGAACCATCATAAGTAATAGCTCAATTGTCATATACGCACATGCCTATAAAGTTGAATAGGTTTTCATGACTCAGGTTTAAAACCAATTGTTAGTATGTCTATTAATTCTTGGTGATTGCATTGTTATTTACAATCTTCATATATGCTCTTTCCTACATGGACTTTCCTATAGATGAATGCAGATATAATTAAACTGCATTTAACTATGAGAACTACATGAGTATTGAGAGAAAAAAACTTCAACCAAAAATACTATACATACCAACTTACATACATATACATGTATGTGTAGTGTGTATGCGAAAATTAATTTATGGGTTAATAATAAGACTTGGAAAATATGGAGCAATAACTATATTATATATTTACAAATGAAATTTTTGTAGAATTATTTTTTGATTACATAGGAGCACAACACATTGTGAAAAAGAACCATTGACATCAAATATTTTGGCTTCTATGATCAGAAGTGGTGAAATTTTAGTATATATAGCATTTTTGTCTGAAAATAATATATATACATATATATATCATCTTGCACACGTCTATTTATGGATTAAGGAGTACTCAATTTCCAAAATTCCAAATTGTTATTGCCAGAGTTAGGTGAGATCGGCAACCTGCAAAAAGAGAGAGGGACGGTTAGGGGAGGCCAGAGCCGCAGCTCCGGTGCCACATCCAACACTTGAGTCAGCAAGATCGGGGAAAGGAATGACAAAAAACCAAAGAGAGAGAGCAAAAGACCTGAGAAAAGTCTGAGCTTTGGAGAAATTATGTAAGAGAGTGTATACTTTAGCAGGAGTATTTTGGTATTCTTACTATAACAATGGGTAATAAGTTTATTGAGTATTAATACAAATATTATCATACATATGATGAATTAATCATGATCATTAAGTGATTAATTATCATTTACCCATATTTTTCACAATTAAGAAATAAGTTGATATCAATTAATCCTTTTTTTTTTTTTTTTTACTTTTGGCTATAACATGTTTTTAATTTAAATGGTAATAAAAAAACCTGCCAAGTTGTTTTAGCATAAAGTGAAAACGGGAAATAATCACAAAGTATGAAGCATATCCATTCGCTTTACTCTACCCTTTACTTGATGTTAATTTGACTTTTTCATACACTATTTACTTATTTAGACTTACGTAGAGTCACAAAAACACAGTTGATAGCCATACAATTTGAGTTACACCGAATCTACTTGATGTGATGCTCAGAGGTCATTCCGATTTCAATAAAATTCAAATATTGCCAATAATATTAGTCTGGTATAATTTTTTTTTTTGAGTTAAATATATTTTTTAAATGTTATTGTAGTCCTTGATTTATTTTTATGTTACTTTAATCCTCAAATAATTATTTTATCTGTTAAATCAGTCATTTAAATAATCATTTTTTATGTTACATATGACTGATTTGATGAATAATGTGATTATTTGAAAATTAAAGTGACAAAAAAATAAATAAATTGATGACTAAAATAATATTTAAAAAATAATTTAAAAACAAAAAATATAATTTACTTTTTTTTTTTTTTGTTTTTTGTTGTTGTTGTTGCCAATAGATAGGTAAGCTAGCACTTTGTGCTAGATGGATTAGGAGAAGAGGTTACGAGGGAGAGAGCCTTTAGTTTGTCAACCTTAGCAAAGGACAATCCACATCTATACACACAATGTGAGTCTAAATAATATATATAAAAAAAATTTAAACGAGTCAAATCACTCCAAAAGCTAGGGTTAGAAAGCAAAACCCTACATCTATCTATACACATCTTATCCAAACATGTATCATAGGCTTTTACCCTCTTTACGCTTGTTGTAAAGTGTACATTATCTAAGGGGCATTAATTATATATGGTACTTCTCTTTTACTTTTGTTCAGTAGGGTCCATATCTTGGGTCTACGTACTAATATGGCTTCTTTGACCAGTTTTTATAAATATGAGTTACGTATCCTTCTCCTTTTCACTGCACAAGATTCGTGGCTACTTAAGGCCAACGAATACTTTTATTTGGAAGCCACTATGAACTTTCGCCAAAAGCAAAAGATGTGAAAATGAATGAAGTTTCGTGATGTATATGACCCTTCGTGAGTACAGGCTTTTGTTTTTGGAATCAGTTTCTCTGTTTGCTTTAGACTTTGTTTGGATGTGGAGAGTTCTCTCTTTTTTTCTTTTTTAAGTTTTTCCTTTGTACTACTAGAAGCTTTTCTAAGTTTCATTTTAACCATTGAGCTTCACAGCACTTGGGATCGAATTTGAGTATTCATGTTCTTAATAGTTGTGGTATTATTTGATGGTAAATATGACAGCAAACCAAATCTTATTTTAGTCAAGCTCGATTCTATTATAAATATACAAATTCGAATTTGAGTCAATTTTTTTTTTAATATTAATAGGTGATTGCTATGCTACTTAAGGGGTAGCACTATTCCACCAGGTTTAAGCAAGACCCACACTCTGAAATTAGTGTCATTGTAAAAATTTTAAAAAATTGTGTCACGTAAATATTTAATCTTGAAGTTTGATTTGGTTTAGTTTAAATATTTAAATTTTAGTAAAAAAAAATATATTCATACTTTATTTCATTTTAAAATGTGTAAACTTAAAATTAAGTTTTTATTATAAATATTGAAATATTAAATAATTTTTAGAATATAATAAAACGGGGATTCTATGATATTATGTAAGTATGTCATACTATACTGATGTGGCAAGCATACATAATTTTCATATTTTATTATATATAAAATATAATTTATTTAATTTTTTAAATAAATTTAAAAACAGTTAATTTGTATACATGTCATTCATTTATTGATTATTCCTATGTAGTATGACATACTACATAAATACTAAAAGTATCTAAGAAACCTCCATAATAAAATTATTAAATAATTAAGTCATTTGCGCGTCTAAGAGGCCGAACATTAATGCCTCATTTGGTACACGAAATGAAATCATAAATTAAAATGAGAATAGAATAGTTATTCCATTCCATAATTTGGTGGTTTTATGGGATTAATGTAGAATGAAATTATAATTAGCCCTAAAAGACATAAATGCCCCTTATTAGAAGTATGATGTGGTTTTATGCAGAGCCTTATTGAGGGAAATTTTTTTATAATTAAAAAAAAAATACATGTTTAGCCCCCTCAAAAATTAAATTTTTCATAATATATACATCATTAGTAATTATATTTTAGCCCTTCTAAAGAATTTAAGCTGGCTCCGCCACTAGGTTTGGGTGTTAGATAAATTATATTTAGTAAGGGTAGTTTAGGTCATTTTGTAAAATTAATAAGAATAGGTTAGGAAAAGGACGCATTAATTACATTCTATGGAGTAGGAAATTAATCACCATTCCCACCTCTAGAGATATCAAGCTTGGAATGGAATCACCATTACATACTTTTGTTTTTTTTTTTTTTTTTTTTTNGAATGCTCATTCTATATAATAGTGTTTGGAATTTGAACCCATCCTTTATATCCCTAGTTAGAAAACTTAACTCTATCTATCTTATAACAAAAAAAAAAAATTACATAATCATTATTAATTAATATTATAACTATTACAATGTATTAACACACTGATTTATAGATCATATCCAACGACACATAAATTATTATCAATGACATAGTAATAATTGTATTATAAAAGTATTCATACAATCCGTATTGGGTCTAGCTAGTACCAGAAATACATTATAAATACAAATCGGATATTGCTTTATAATTGACTACTAATGGTATACTTTTGTGATATTTTCTTCATGAAATTTTAATTAATTAATAATAAAAATATCACAAATATATAAATTTTCATATAAATTCAAAATTTGTTTAAATTTCAGATGCATCTGTAGGTCAAATATACTTTTAGAAGCCATCTTTTAGAGATAAATAACATTCTTACAATAAATATAATTTTGTATTACTGTGAACTTAATTTACATATAAATTACTGTGTTGCACCAATTGCTAGCTAGAACTATAATGCTAGTTGTTAGTAGTATATTTTTTTTTCCAATAACTTGTCTGATAACAAAATATTATTAAAAAATTGTGTATATACATTACATGCTCTTTGTTAGATATAAAATTATTCATGGGTCTTCATTTAACAGCTTAAGCTTTTAGATTGAATCGGTTCTTGACATGGTATCAGAGCCTCTTTGACTAAACGGTCATGAGATTGAATACTTCTGCCATCATTTTCTCAATTAAATTAAAATTTCAGCACATTGTATAATTGGGTCTATCTTTTGTCTACACTTCAAACCCAAAAAGTTTTTGCTTGTAGGGGCGTGTTAGATATAAAATTATTCATGGGCCTTCACCTAACAACTTAAATTTTAAGGTTGAATTGGTTCTTGACACTTCTCAATTTACTGAATAAATAAAACTAAATAAAGCACACATAACATAACACAATTGGTCTAAGTGACCTCTGATAAAATTAGGGTTCTAGGTTTGATTCCTATTTTCTTAATATCTCCTGTAAAAATGTTTAGCTTGCTCTATCCAATGATAAAAAGAAATTAAACGTAAAAAATATATATAAAATAGAGCAAACTAAAACTTTCCCCCAATATCTTGTACACAATTATAAGGTAGCTTATTAAATATCAAATATATAGAAAATAAATAAGTAGCTTAAATGTCATCTCCACAAACACAAAACCCTGTTTTGTTGAAGAAATTAAGCTAAAGACCAAAAATTGGCGCAATTGGTGTTCTAAAATTTGACTCACATGACCCTTTCCATGTCTTTTGCAAGAAGCAATGCTACTTTTTAGTAGAGAACATTCCTAAGAACACTTAATTTGAGGCATGCCGCAGGGGTACTCAGTCAAGATTGCCCAAAACCTAAGTCTTGGCTACATTTTACTTTGGGCAAAGGTTAAATGGGAAAAAAGTTAATAAACTTAGACCCGCCAAATTTTCAATTTGCCCAGAAACGACACATTGGCCTACAAGATCTTTCTTTTACTTTTCATTATGTAGAAAGATGCAATTGAGTAAAAAGTGCAGAAAGCAATCACACTCACACTTGCTCTTCATCGTCTTCATGTCTTTCTCTCTCACTCTCACTCTCTTTCTTCTCTTTTGCGTGTATGTCAAGGATGAAATTAGTTCATGCTTGATGGGTTTTGTGGGGCTCCTTCTATGATATTACAAATCATCAACAGACAAAATTAAGCTGCGCAAAACTGGGGTTAAAGAGAGAAATTTTTGGTGGTGGACTCAAACAAGCACAAAAAAAAAAAAACCAAAAAATGATTGACTATCAATTTGTTGCTTGTTGGCGAAAATGTTACTACATCATTAATTAAGGTTTACGTTTCTAAATTCCTATAGTTGGATGAGAAGTGTTTGTTATATATATCAAAATCAAATTTCATATCTATCAATTATCATATATATACTTTTTTTTTTGTTTCTAAGATATCTCCGGGCTTTGTCCAAGATTAATCCTTCGAGGTTATCATATATATATATATATACCTAAGTACACAACTCAATTAGTTTAAACCTTTTCTTAGTATTCCCAACTAAATTATATAGCTTTCTCTATCTAATAGTAAAAAATATCATAAGTGATATTTGACAAAAAAAAATTATTAGTTCGCAACAAAATTTAGTTTTCTTTTTCATATTTCAAAAGCTATGTGGAAAGTAATTAATTTTATATATATTAACCAAATAAATTCTCCAATTTAAGTTACATTTGATCCCATAAGTTTTTTTTTTTTTTTTTTTTTTCCAGTTAGAAGTTGTAATAGAATATATATATAATTTATTCCTTCCCAAAATCCCAACCCACCGAGTTGACCATGGGACCATGAGCAATAGTTTAATTGGTGAAGTGTGAACCTATAAAGTAGAGAGGTTATGATATCTGGTCGGATCAATACTAGCTAGTGTGCTTGTTTCATATAAATTGAGCTACTATTAACAACTCTTTTTGTTTTTTTTTTTGGTTCAATTAGCAACTTAATGAAGGTTACAATAATTATGAGTAAAAGTATAAACTGTAATGCAATATATCCTATCTCTAGCAGAACTATTTGGTAAGCATGATCTATATAATTAGAAATTTCATACGAAAATGGAATTTATAATTTTATCAAAAAATGGAATTTTTATATTTATGATGAGGCATTACAAAATATAATTAAATAGTATAAATTGATTTATATATATATACTTGATTGATTATGTGTTATGTCACATGGACTTTATTGTTAATACTTAGACTTAAATAAATTAATTTTTTTTGATGTAAAAATAAATTAAAATTTTAAATGAACTAATCTAGCAATAAAGGGTTTGTACAGTTTGTAAGAGGTTCAATATGAGTAATTATAGATAACCAGCAAGGATAATTATAGATTTTTGTAAATAGTCATTTTCAGGAAGTTGAATCTTGAAACTCTTCCAAAATTTCAAAATTTACCATATGAGTAATTTCATTTAATTACACACTATTTGCACTAATACTATTATTTACTTGCATACTGATAATTTAAATTTAAATAGAGCCACTTAATTTTNCTGATAATTTAAATTTAAATAAAGCCACTTAATTTTTATTTTTTTGATATCACTTAGATATTACCAATTATAATAGTCTCAAGTGTGTGTCACTATTAATGTAGCTTGTGCATAAGTAGCCTTAGTCTTCTTAACCTATATATAGTATTTTCAGACTTTTTTTTTATATTTTTGGTTATAATTTTATATTTGAACACAAAATTCATAAATTTTAAAGACGACATCAATATTACTCAACTACAAATCGTTTGATTTTATATTTTTAGTTAAGATTCTAAATTTGAATATAAAATTTGTTCACTAAAAATTACTTTATTACCATTTCGCCATTTAGTCATTTCTATGAATATACCTCGAAGAATGTAACTTCTCCACCCATTGACAAAACAATGATTTTTATTCGTTTACCTGTTTAAACTAATGATTTGGTTTAACTTCTCAACTCAAAAAGTCAACATCTAATAACTAACCCATGCGAGGTAGAAAGATTATTGGTCCACCTAATCAATGGTCCTGCTTGTATTTGATCATAATTCTGCGTGTACCTTTGTGTACATGGTGATGATGGCGAGGGCATACTAGTAATTACACGAAACGAATGTTAATGTACAGGCGTGGGGCTTTGCCATGATGGGAGCCACTTGGTTGTTGCATGGGAACATAATCGTGCCCCCGGAAAGGTAAGTTGTTCACGCCTCGAAAAATGAAAACGGAAGCAAATTAAATTTCCTTTTTTTCATTTTTTTTTTTTGGATCCCTATTATTTTATTTTAGAAATTCGGAAAAGAGTACACGCACCCCAACAATTTTTCATATCTAATTTTAATTTTTAAAGAGAATTATTTTAAGATTTTAAAATTTAAAATAAAAACTCAATATGAGAGGAATTATGAGATAATAAGAGTTTAAACTCTATTGAAAGTACTAATGGTTAGGGCATATCAAAGTTTCAGTGGACATTAATCTCACACAAAAAAATATGATAAACTACTTTGTAAGAAACAAAAAAATATTAAGTACTAAAAAAAGAAAATTTAATCAAGTGATTGTCACAACTCACACCATAAGAAATGATAAAAATATGCATTAGTGTTATATTGCTATCGTGTTCAAATATTAACAAAATAATCATGTACACATGTCAATCGAGTTGTAAATCAATTGATCACAAAGCTCTTCTAACAAGAAGAGAGTCTTGTGTTTGAAGCTTCTAGTTAATAAAATAAGGGTCTCAAAGTGCTCTACACGTGAAGCTACAGATGTGGGTATTTCGACAGCGGGAGCAAGAATGACTCACCCTATGTTTGGTAAGTCTCGCTCTATCCAAATGTTGAGGTCAAACCCTTGTTCTTGGGTTATCAAAAAAGAAAATCATATATATGATGGAATAATCACATCGAAAGTATTTTGGTTATTTTGAATGATATAGCAGGCAGGCATCTACTTGGTCGAGACTTTCAAGTTCTAGAACCTGAGACGCATAAACTCTTTTCTTTATATTATATAACCAATATGGCAATAACTATATATAGGAATGATATATGACACATTTAATATTTTTTCCAACTTAGCACTAACTTGTATACTCCATTAACTTTGTTCAAAGGCTTTATACGCCGTCGTTTATTGGCTTTTAAAGTCTCAACCAAGCACTAACCAATCCATTTATTTCTTCTTGTCTCTTAGGCCATAACAGAGCACCCGCTCATGGGTTTTAGGTGAATGCTCAGCACCTTTGCGTTCAAACACCTTGGTTCACTAGCATATTGTCCTTCTGATAATCAACCACCTCGCCTCCTTCGCTGTTGATGATCAATCCACGATTAACACCCAAGGTGAATGATAAAAGTGGTTTGCCAATGGTGGTTTCTTTCAATCAGACAAAGAATAACAGAAGGAGTTGGATGCATTGAACGAATTTGTGGGGTTTTGTGAAAATGGTTTGATCTTAGCTTCATGTAAGGTGAATTTTAAGATAATGTTAGGAGTTCGAATTACGCTGGAAGCACTAGTGGTGAAGGCATATCAAATTTCGAATGAGAATTAGTCTCGCACAAAAAATATACCATATGTATCAATGTGACAAAATGCAAAATTACCTAATGTGTAAATAAAATTATTTATGGCAATGATATATATACAACATAAATATATAAATAGCTAAATATAAATTTTATAGTAAGTAGGCGTTGTTTGTTTTGAATGGAATCATGAAAAGCTCTCTACTACCTTTAGAAGTTAGTTTGTAACTAAATTATTACTTGTCGTCATATATAGAAACACAAAAATATTTTCAAGGGAAGCCTTTAGTAATTGAGTATGAAATATTTCATTATAGAAATTTCGTGTTCAAATCTTATTGAGATCTCTAATGGGGTAGGATAATAAAAGAGGATATGCTACCTACTATTTTATAGCGCCTTATGTGGACACACAAAAAAATGCAAAGGAATCCATTTTATTTAATTACTATTTATTAATTAGCACACAAAAATAAAAAAAAAATTAATAAAATAAATCTTTTTTATTTTGCCATTAGATGTACAGAATTTAATTTTCTAACATATATAGGATATTGGTTAAATAGAGATTTAAACATGAAAACTTAACTTTATGGAAAATTCTTGAGCCAGTTATGTTGTTGTGCTTATACCCTAAATAAGAATTCATCCTTCATATATAACTATATATGTATAATTTTTGTTTAAAAGAAAAAAAGCTGCATGTATTCTTCTAAGGGTAGAGTGGAGAGTGACACATTGCACTTGATTTGTCAAATAATACATAAGGACATGTGTTTTGAGTAATTTGAAAGTGGTCTTAATTTAAATTTGTATCCTCTAATAGACAAAAGAAAAAGATTAGTGTTATGAGTTATTATTTGGTATACCAGCGGTAGACAGTAAAATATTTACACAAGCGACTGAAATTCTATGGTTCTGTTTATAATAAGTCAAGTTTTAGACATTAATATTCTTAATCTATTTATGTATCTTAATTTAAGATTTTTTATATTCCAAAATACATTTTTCATACAAAATTCATAAGAACATGAAATAAACGGATATGATTGATTCTAAATATGAATTCTAATTTGATCACTTTTTATCGTGTTTTGTTAAAGTTAATCATAGATAAACTATCTAATACTACCTAGATCATCATTAAGATGATTTTTATGAAGAGCTTATTACAAAAACTGTATAAATCAAGTCGCTTGTGTAAGCTTTAAACCCCATTGGCAGTGTACCAAATATAAATTCTAGTGTTATTGTTTATTTTTCCATGGATCTTTGTTTTATCAATTTCTTATGTAATATTAGTGTTGATACATTAGGAAATGCAAAATGTTAGATGTGGTAGTTGCAGTGTATCTTTCAATGTGAACAAAAAAATTTGGCTAACAATGAGTTGGCAGAATTTATTTTTCTGCATCATATATACATTCATACATAAATACGTGTATACATATCCCTCTATATATATGTGTGGCCAATTAATGTGAGTATTTATGAGATCTAAAAAATTAATATGAGTAGGTCTCCAAAACGGAGACATGAATGGTATTTATTCCTCCTTGCAAAAAGAGAGTTGCAAGAAAGAAAAAATAAATAATTTGCATCACTTTTGTCAAGTGCTTGCTTTTGACTATGTTATCCAAACGCGTTATGCAAATGCAATCCAGTTTGCTAACAATGGAAGAAATGCAACCAAAAGAATAAAGTGAGAATCAAATTGGACTTTTATATGATAATGTTATAATTTTTAGACTTTTATTGGGAATTTTTTTAGGGAAAGGGATATAGAGGTGTAATAAGATGAAATTTAAGAGATTAATTGGGTTGCCCCTATAAAATTACTAAAGTATCCTTGGAGTTACGTGGATATTTTGTATATGTGTGTGTGAGGTCAATATATTTGAACATGATAACTATATATTTTACATATGACAATTACATATATGAACATGAGAAAGAGTTTTAGTTCAGTGAAGCGTGCTCCCAATCATAAAGTTGTTTTCTTCATCCTTTTTCTTGATTCAAATTTCCTTAATTGCAATTACAACTTAAAGTGCATTTTAATCATTTTGAAAGTTGATGGACAGAGACTCTTTGACCCAAAATTACGAAATGAGAATTAATTTTCCCATTTTTTTTTTAAAAAAAAAAAATCAAAGATGATGTTTTTAAGGTGAGAGTGAGTATATATGAAGTTTGGTATAGTTTGACTGATGAAGCATGAATCATTCTAAATGTGTGTTTCAGTGTCTGAACCTTAATGTTGAAAGATACATTAAATTCTAGGTGAAATCTGAAATTCCACATGCACCAATAGATGCATTCACATGTTGCCCATTCTGTCTCCATCATCTTGCTTGTTTTAGTTGGGAGTTGGGTAACTCTTGTGTTCTTGACTTGAAAATTTTGTTCCCAATTTCGATCTCTCCAAAGAATATCCCAACTCAGACAAAAAAAAAAAAAGGAAAATCAATCACAAAAATAAGAGAGAGGAGAGAGATAGCTAGAGAGCCATGGCATGGATTGTGGAATGATTTGTTCACCAAATGTTGTGTGTAGAAATTGGACATTGTTATAAATTTACTTTTTTTTCCCCCTCAAAATATAAAAGCAAAGTCAATAATGTCGACAGGTATATAAAAAAAATTTAATATATTTTTTGATGTCACATTCACATTTTCAATATTAAAATAATGGACCAAAAAAAAAAAGTAAAGGGTATATTTGAGAATTGTATGTATTAAATCATATGTATTTATCAATATATGAGTCACAAAAAGTTGAAAAAATTAATCCTCTAATTAGATCCCATTTTTTTTTTAAACAACACATTTGGTTTAAAATTTCTTAAAAAAATTATTTCTTAAGTTTGAATCTTAATTTTTTATATATAAAAAATTTAAGGAGGTTTCTTAGATACTTTTAGTATTTATGTAGTATGTCATACTACATAAAAATAACCAATAAATAAATGGCATGTATACAAATTAACTGTTTTTAAGTTTGTTTAAAAAATTAAATAAATTATATTTTATATATAATAAAATATAAAAATTATGTATGCTTGCCACGTCAGTGTAGTATAGTATACTTATGTAGTATCATAGAATCCCCGAAAATTTAATTTTATCTGTCTAAAGAGAGAGAATATGAATACAATGATGATATCTACTGTCTAAGTTGAAAAAAGGAAGTCCTGTGAGAGTGACTGTTATGAGAGAAGTTTAGACTATAACTCGTCAATGGTTAAGTCAACCACAAAGCATTGAAGAATTAAATGTATTGCTAGGTAGTAGGTAGTTGAAATGTGCAAGAAGACAATAATTTTCCTTTTTAAGCTATTATAGAGCTTGATATATAGAGTAAAGTTTAAACGACAGCACTTAATGCCACACATGACCATTGTAAAAAGTGTGTGAAATGTATACGTAATGGGATTTGATTATTAGGGTTACATATAGTTGACATGTATTGATTAAAAGACCTATTGTTGATCACATTTTAGTGTTTAATTAAGAAATGAGCAATATTATTAGTATTTGATTTTATGAAAGAAAATAAAAAATTGTAATTGTAAGAAGTTTGGTAGGAAAACAGTATACAATTACAAATCTCTTGATGTTGTAAAGCTTCGAATTTAAAATCTCTTTCAAATTATTCAGTTTCCTTATCGCTAGAACACACCTAAATCAAGTGGCCTTAAGAAAGCAATATTCTCACAATATGAAACCTATAATGTGACTTAATTATGTTTTCTATCCTAAAGATCATGATAATCATCATATAAATTATGTGAGATTTGAGTTTGCGATTTTTAAACTAATCCATTGCAGTTGAACAATTGTTGTGTGTTGCCAAATCCCCAAAGTGTGCTATGGCATCGTAAATTAAGTGATATGTGTCTTTATATAGGTTGGATGGTGATACATAGTAAAAGATACTTTGTCTTAGGGTTTGTTTCGGAGTTGCTTTGGAGGGGAAATGAAAGGAGACGAGAGGAATAAAACTCTCGTCTCATTTGTTTGGAAGATTTATCTTATAAAAGGAGAAGAGACTGGTGGTTAGGATGCAACCTCCCAACTCCTTTTTTGATTCATTTTCATGTTCTTCCAAATTGGGGGGTTTGAAGAAGAAATATGTTAAGATGACTATTACACCCCTTTATTTTTCAAAAAAATTTCTCATCTATATCCCACACAAATAAGTGTATTATATTATTTAATTTTATATTAAATATGTCTATTTTAATAATAAAGGGCAAACTAGTAAAAATATTTTACGATACGACTTTTCCTTTCATTTCTCCTCATTTTGCTTATTTTAATCATCCAAATAAATGAGAGAAAAATCACTCATTTTCCCTTCCCTTCCTTTCCTTCTCTTTCCTCTCTTCTCTTTTCCTTTCTCCTCACTTCAAATTAACTCCCAAATAGAGCCTTATTGAGATTGATCCAAATGAAATTGAGGTAAACAAAGGTTGTGAGAGGCGAGAAAATCCTATACCTTTTTTTTTCTTCCATTTTTTTTGGTGACGAAAAGTTTAGGAAGTAAAGGCTACATCATTTCAAGTTCAGGATATGTCACAAATCTCAATGAGAGTTTATAATAGTAATTATAGATTATCTATCAAGAAGGGATTGTTGGAAACAGAAATCAAACCTAAGCCTTGCAAGTAAATGATTTGATTCTTACTAATTGAACCAATCTTATTGGCAAAAAAACTCTATAGTACTTTTTTTTGTTAGGTAAACAAAAGTTTAAGTGGAGGAGAAACTACTCTATTCCAAGGTTTTGGGCATGCCATAAGTCTCAGCGAGAATTTATCGTGATACTTACAAATTGCCTATAAGAAAGAGATTGCTCGTAATAAATTTTGAATCTAGGCCTTACAAATAAAATGTTTCCATTGTTACAAGTAGAACCAACCCTGTTGCCAAAATCTCTATACTACTTATCTAAAAGCTTGGAGATATTACAATTTTATTTCGGTGGACAAAAATCTTAGCAATATATATATATATATATTTTTTAATTTTTTTTTTCTGATTTGAGAAATATGACATATATTACTTGTGAAAATTGAAAAGAAATCTTAAGAGATACTAAACAGGCTGTAATAAGATTGTTCCTTTATTTAGTTGAATCCTGCTGGATGGAATAGTCGTCAAACAAATTACTTGAAGAAAAGGAAAGGGCCGTGATTGGCGCCTTGGATATACGATTCCGCGGAAACCATTTAAAAATAAAATTAAAAATAACAATATTAAAAAAAGAGATTTTCTATATATTTTATTTTCCTTTATCCATATGCTTTGTAGTTTGTCCATTACCGTAAAATCAGCAAGGAAACCGTGATGTCTGTTTCTGTTATGATTCGTACGTCCGTAACGGAATTAATGACGTGGCAGAATGGGCTAACCTCCACAGTTAAAGTGCTCATGTTAGTTGGGCAAAAAGTAAAACCAAAATAACCGGAGAGACAGAGATGGCACGTGACTACCGACCGTACCCACGTGCAACAGCGAGGCAGTTAGGGTAATAAGGCGGTGGGTAAAAGTGGGCTCTATAGTATCCTTTAGGGTTAAAAATTAAAGGAAAAATGAATGTGTATTTCAAGATGTTAAACCTATTTTTAAATTAGTGTATTACGGAATGGAATCATTGAAATACATTTTGGATTATATGGTTATTATGGATAAAATATGTAATTATTAAATATGTAATTAAATACTAAATAGAATATTAACATATTTTACATGTGATATAATTATGTAGTTTAAAAGAGTATTTTAGCTATTTTACTATGTATTGCAAAATAATTTCATTTGCAAGTGTTGCAAATTTATTCTTTTAAAATATGTAAGTATTGTATTCAATATTTTGTGAGAATAATTATATAATAATTTCTAAATAGAATAACAACTAATTAACAACATGTCTCACAAATAATAATAATCATATACCTCATGTATTTTGATTATTTCACTATGTAAGAAAAGATAAAAGATACTAAATAATTTGTAATTGAGTATTATTAAATTATTTTTAAAATTTATGAATTTCGTATTTAAATATAAAATTTTAGTCAAAAATACTAGAAGGATAAAAAAAAAAAAAAATTGCCGTGGAACTGCAAAGGAATTAATTTTATCTTCTGGCACTGTGGTTTGATTCTCCTAAAATTAATATCTATGAGTGGGTTGGTTTGTAGTAAAACCTAACCAAAACAGTTAAAAAACGGATCTAGTTAATTAACGGCGTGAAAGGAGCGAGGACGGAGAGGAAGACCGAAACAAAAAAACGATTAGTTACTTAACGGCGTTAAAGTTGGCGTTGGTTTTGTCTCTCTCGCTCTATAAATGGGCCGTTATGTTAGAAGCTGTTCTCGTAGTCCACTCCTCTTCTTCTTCGCTCAGCTTTTTCCTCTGCAATTTCTGTCTCCTTCTTCGCCTTTTCGTTTCCTCTATCTCTTTGCTTCGTTTTCACAGTTACAGAGAATTCACACACACACAGAGAGAAAGAGAGAGATAGAGAATCAGAGAGGGAAATTCAAGTAAGTAAAGTGAAATTGAGAAACGGCAATGGCGTTTGAATCTTGGAAATCATGGGTCTGTTTCTGCTCTCTGGTACTTGCAATGTTCTTCGTTGACGCCATGGCCAGAGCTCAGATCTCTGAAACCAGGTATGCTCTGCTTCTCCCTCTCTCTGTCTCCCTGTGAAATGGGAGATATTCCCTTTTTCTGGGATTTGGGTTCTGGAATTGAACTACATTGCTTGGTTTTTGAAGGAAAATTACACGCTCAACCACACAAATTTCTTACTAATTACCGGATTTCAATTCTGGAATTAGAATTCTAAGCTTCACACTCTCTGTTCTCTTTCTTCTTCATTCTCAAATTCTGTAAAAGAGAGTGTTCCGTACATTCACCTATTTATTATTATTTTTTAAATTATTTATTTATTTATTTATTTTTTAGGAATGTGGAAGCACAGCTATTGCAGAGGTTGAACAACTCATCAATGGAAGCCAGGTTAGTAATATTGCACTAAACGACAGCATCCCAACGTTAAAATGCACCTTCCTCCTTAATTTTCAATCGATCTCAGCCGTTGATTCCACTCCCAATTACCTTTCGCAAACCGTTAGATGTATAGTACAATTGAGGAATCATAGCCGTTATGATCCGCGGCCATTCGTAGATCTGGATCGTTTATTCCGTTATGGTCGTTCTTCGGATTCCTTCTTCATTGGTCGCCATTAAATGCAACTACACAACCGTCTTCAACTTCCTCCTCTACCGAAATTACCCTCAAACACAAAAAGGGAATCGTGGGTACATTTTGGCAATTTCCCTCTGACAGAATGAAATAGTGCCGTCTGCGGTTTTCCCCACCGACGAGTCGCCTCGTCATCTCTCTATTTCTCTCTCTAAAAAGCTCTTTTTTTCTCTCTCTAGAAAACGCTTTTAACGGTTTTTACTGAACAGTGAGTCTCATCGACCTTGAGCGTTGCGCACTGTCTCCACAGTGTACTTCTTGTCTCCGTGTCCTACTCGCAATTCTCTTGTACTCGCTCTATATCACCGAAACGTGTCCTTGTATATTTTTATTTCTTTATTTATATTTTATTTATTTGCTCCAAGATTTTTTCTTCTTACTCAATGCCTTTTCTTGGCTGCAATGATTTTTCTTACTCTAATATGAGTTTTTCAAAATAGAATATAGTTAATTAATTAATTCTATAGTGGCTACAAAATGATTTATGCCATTTTTTTTAATGAAATATTTAGAAGATTAGTGATTTTTTAATTTTAATTTTTCAGGGCTAAAGAAGCTGAAAAATTGAATGACCAAGCAGTGGCAGACCCAGAGGAAGTTGTTTCCATGGTTGAGATGTGGGTCTCTATCTTTCTACATTTTTTCACTTTTGCAATTATTTTTGTGTGTATTTTTAGTATACTAACTAGTGCTTTCATATCCAAGAATGAAATAGAAACAAGAATAAAAAAAAGGCTACATTCATTTGCATNTAGTATACTAACTAGTGCTTTCATTTCCAAGAATGAAATAGAAACAAGAATAAAAAAAGGCTACATTCATTTGCATTATAATGTTCATGTAGTCTAAGAGCTATTATTATAACCTAATTATTGACCCAATAGAAAATTTAGCTGAATTCATTAGCTTCCACTCTTAGGCAAGATGTTTTTATTATTGCGCAATTGGCAATTTAGATGAATTCATTACCTTCCACTCTTAGATAAAATGTTTTTATTATTTTATTTCTTTTTTAATTATTGGCCCAATTGGCAATTTTGTTGAATTCATGATAAAATGTTTCTTTTTTTTTATTTTTCTTGAAAGAAAAGGGGTTTGATAGGTAGGGTAGATGGCCTTGGTGACCCTCATAACTAGCCCTTGTGAAGTTAAACCTAACCCCAAAGCACCAATTTCTGTCACATTACTATTTTTGCTATTTTTTAAGAAGTGAAGATTTATGAATAAATTACCCTTTTCCTTTTCCATTTTGGGCTTTGGAATTGTCTTTTCTGCCCTCCTCTTTGTGAATTTTATAGGAAAAATAGAAATTGGGAAAAGCTTTGGTTCTGTCCCTTCTCTGCTACATTCTTGACCATCCCCCTTTTCATGCTTCCTTCACATGCCCCTTCTGAGATCCGTGTTTTGCGCCCATTATTCTTTTGCATGCTTTTAACCTTATCCCATATATATTAAATAAATAAAGGGCCACGAAGGGAAAATAAATATTCTTTTTCGGCAATGATTATATTTAAAGATATTCTATTAACGTGTATAAATTTTATTCTTTGCCATTTTAGATTTTATGCTTGTTTCCATGAGCTTTTCTTGATGAAATTTGTACCGTTATTAAACTAGGTGCTTGATTCATTAGAATGTCAATAATGTGCTAAATAATGACAAGAAAAAGCATATTTACCGTATCGTTTATTCCAGAATGAAGCCAAGAACTTTTAGCCGTTATAGTGATTGTCCTTTTGTCTCTGTTTGATTACTCTACACTACTCTGGAATTTTTGTCTGCATTCACACTCTACACAGAATTACAAGCATTTGTCTCTGTAATATCTTTTTATGCATGTAGCAAATGTGGGCAATGTATGAGAAATGTTCTTATAGTTTAATGTTAGCAGCAAATTGGATATGAGAAACACAGAGAAATTGAGTTAAGGGTACTGAACTTGCAGCATTATCACATCGGTTTCATTGATACTGATTTGTAATTGGAAAAAAAATGTGCTTTTGATAATGAACTTGCAGTATTAGCAAATGGGTTTCATTGATACTGATTTGCAATTGGAAAAAAATGTGCTTTTGATACTGAACTTGCAATATTATCAAATGGGTTTCATTGATGCTGATTTGCAATTGGAAAACAATGTGGTTTTGATATGGCAGGAGCATTAGGAACAGCACAGAAAGGAGAAAGTTGGGATTTTTCTCCTGTGGAACAGGTAACCCAATTGATGATTGCTGGCGTTGTGACCCCAACTGGCAAAAGAACAGGAAGCGTCTTGCAGATTGTGGCATTGGATTTGGCAGAAACGCCATTGGTGGCCGTGATGGTAGATTCTATGTTGTTACTGATCCCAGAGACGATGACCCAGTTAACCCCAAGCCTGGCACTCTTCGCCATGCTGTAATCCAAGATAGGCCGCTATGGATTGTGTTCAAGCGTGACATGGTTATCCAATTGAAGCAAGAGCTCATTGTGAACAGCTTCAAGACCATTGATGGGCGAGGAGCCAATGTCCACATTGCCAATGGAGGGTGCATCACTATCCAATTTGTGACCAATGTTATCATTCATGGTCTCCACATCCATGACTGCAAACCCACTGGCAATGCCTTGGTGAGGAGCTCACCCTCACACTATGGATGGAGGACAATGGCTGACGGGGACGCCGTCTCCATATTTGGCTCAAGTCACATCTGGGTAGACCATAATTCTTTGTCCCACTGTGCTGATGGCCTTGTGGATGCTGTCATGGGCTCAACTGCTATTACAATTTCCAACAACCACCTCACCCACCACAATGAGGTTCATTTTCCCTCTTTGTCTAGTAGTTTTCATCTGGACATTTTTCTTCTTGGAAGGATAACATTGTTATTTTATTTTAAAATTCAGGTGATTCTGCTGGGCCACAGTGATTCTTACACAAGAGACAAGCAAATGCAAGTGACCATTGCATACAACCATTTTGGAGAGGGACTTATCCAGAGAATGCCAAGGTAATATTTAATGCCACTTTTCACATTTAAACCCCCTTGCTTTCCATTCCCCGTGTTCGCTTTAAATGAAAATTAATGTTTTAGTTGGTACTGAACAGCAACCTGTTGATGCTTGAAATTTCTCTCAAGCTGCCTCCAGCATAATAAATGGCTTGAAATGTTTTCTGTACTCAGGCGTATGTCAAATTAATCTAATAAGATATTGATTATGACCAATGCAGGTGTAGGCATGGATATTTCCATGTTGTGAACAATGACTACACTCACTGGGAGATGTATGCAATTGGTGGAAGTGCAAACCCCACCATCAACAGCCAGGGTAATAGATACAATGCTCCACTTAATCCATTTGCCAAGGAGGTACAATTTGCTTACTTTAAACAACTTTTTGGAAATTAATAACTTTTACATTGAATTAGCTGACTGATAAAGACAATTTGCTGTTGAGCAGGTGACTAAGAGAGTAGAGACAGCTGCAAGTCAGTGGAAGGGTTGGAATTGGAGATCAGAGGGAGATCTGTTGCTGAATGGTGCCTATTTCACCCCATCTGGTGCTGGAGCTTCAGCTAGCTATGCCAGGGCCTCGAGCTTAGGAGCTAAGTCTTCTTCCATGGTTGGTACCATGACTTCTGGTGCTGGTGCACTCGGTTGCCGCAGAGGCCGTGAGTGCTAGCATAGCATGTTTCAGTCAAGTGAATGTAGCCAAAAGAGAAGGCCAGTTTTCATTGTGTTTGATTTTCAGCTTTTTACTATGTTATTAAACCAGCACTTCATATCCATTGTTTTGCCTCGCACCCTTCAAGCATATCTTGACAAGTGTACATTCATTACACGTGTCAACATATTGTGGTACCCTTTTTCGTCATTCCACATTGTGTGCGGCTCGGCCTGCTTCAGCTTGAAACAACAATGCCATTGTAGGAGCAGGTGCAGAAGCGTGGCTCCTTGTTTTCCTTTGGTTTTCTTCTTTGGTCCCCTATTCCCAGCTCACTTCATAAACCCTTAGCCACAATTCTATATGGATATTTTCCCCAGTGTCAAGTCATCGTCCTTACATACTGTGTAGTCTTTTTAAGTTCTATAGGATTTGAACGAGCTGAGAAATTTTTCCTTTTTTTTTTTTATTTTTTATTTTTATTTTTTATCTGTTCCTATTTTTTACTCTTTGTTTTCTGGGGTTAATTAATTATACAAGCAAAAGTATGATTGTCAAACTTGTGTTATTGAAAAACTTTATCGAAGATGATGATGGAATATCAATAGCAGTGGTGTTCTTTTCTTTATTTCCCTTTTTCACCTTTTTAACTTTTTCTCTGTCAATGGAAGTAATCTTTGCTTTTGGGTTGTGCAATTGTGGTTGTATATCATTAAACTCATCTGCCAATGTTCATTTCTCTACCAACATGTGTGATTCTTGCATGTGCAGACCTGGACCCCCCACATGATACTTGGTCATTATCTTTCTAATTAAACATGATGACCCTTTTTACCCACATTGTGTCCCCTAAAAGATGTGATGTTAATAGGTGATTACTTTGATATTTCCATGGCTTTTACTCTATATTGGTTGCAAGTCATGGACAAGAAAGACCAATGATAATTCTGCAGTAAATTCTGTTCCCCCAACTTTTACAAAAGAGAACAGAAACGTCTTTCTAGAGGCTTGTTAACTAAATGGAAAATAACAATCACTAGCATGCATTCAAGGAAGTGGTATTAATTTGGCAAAATATCATAATATGGTATTTTCTTTAGTTATAAGCTAGTTAAAGAAGTTTTTCTAAAATGTGAATCCACAAGTTAAACCTGCTGGGAAAAATAAACTTCCCTTGGTTGCAATAGAAAGTAAGAGGCATTGCTCGCAAGGGATTGGTTCAGTGGTTACTAGGATCATCTGGCCTAGGTTCGATTCTCACTTGTATATATGTCCTAAAGTAGCCTTATCTCGTCATCAGTTCTTGATATAGGTGCTGAAAAAAATCAACTTTGCTTAGTTACAATAGGAAGTAAGAGATATTTCTTGCAAGGAATTGGTTCATTAATCACTAGGATAACCTGTACTCGGCCTAGGTTCGATTCCCACCTGATCCAATTTGTGGGGTGGTATACATGTCTCAAAGTAACCTCATTCCATAGGTATCTCGTTATCAATTTTAGACATAAGTTCCGTGGGGGTTTGTTTCCTCCCGATACCTTAGTGTGAAAGGTATAACCTAGCTACCTCTATTTCTCTCTCTATTCCAAAATGAAAAGAATGTGAAAGGGATTTTCTGAATGCTCTGTAGAACATGCAAAGCACATTGGCCTTGACTAATTTTAGTGGCTCAGTTACCATGTCCTACCCCTAACAACTTGTTGTAGGCGCTTAGTAAATGCCGAGAGAGAGCAAGGGACAATCCCAAATAGAGGCACAATTGCACATGTTTTTGATTGTGAAGATTGAAGACAACACAGCTATGGCATGTGAGATAGGGCCCATGTGGCATGTGGGGGAAGTTCTTGGTTGCACTGTTGAAGATTATATGGCATCTAAGTTAGGGGCCAAGTCCATTATTTTTCCCAACTCTGCAGATATACCTTGGTACCACACAAATTGATAAGTTGAAGCTTTTACGGAAGCTGTCACTTCAAAGGTTCTTTCCCATAAGCATTTAGGGTGTGTCTTTTTCTTGGCTTCTCTAGTTCCAAGATTTCTCAGAAACTGAAATCAAGCCTTAAGCCAATTTAAAGCAAAGGGCACACCATAACAGAAAAAATGAGCTAAACTTGTTAAAATTTTTGAGTTGCAGATATTGTTAAGAATTCAATTAAGTGCAAAAATTAATGCAATTGCCACTAAGTTAAAAGAGCCAGATCTTAATGGGTGTCACAAGAAGAACAGAAATTATCTATCTAAGCTGGATTTGAAAGAGATTGATTTTATCTTCTACAAGTCTTATTGCACTTTTAAGGAAACAAACAAGAGGAAGGTTGAAACATACAGTGGAGATTGTCTGGTGGTGGTGGGTGGCCGTGGTACTCGTACCTGAAGAAAAAGTTAACCATGATGCTATTTTGGCTAATTTTGAGAACCCTGTTCAAAACAACTCTGATAATTGAGATCTGATTCCCCACACCGACAATTTTTGGGGTAGTCCTACAGGCATAAGTTGGGGAAAACAATAAGCATGGATAAGGATAAGAACCCTTATAGATTTTGGCACATCAGTTTATTCAATTTGTTATTGAGGATTTCTTTTCCTATGGATACTACCTAATACAATCGGTTTTGGATAGACTCATAAGCCAAGAAAGGTGATTGCTATGTTACCTCTCATTCAAAAGAGAGTAGTGTTATTCCACTGCCCTTATTAAGGAGTTTTAGTAGGACCCATGTTTTAAAATTAATGTCATTACGAAAATTTAAAAAAAAATAAAAAAGAATCACCCGGTATGAGTCAGAACCGTTAATTTCTTATAAAATACATAAATAGAGTGAGAAAAGTGCTGAAATTAAAAATAACCAAAAATAATTTTTTTTTTGTACAATTAAACTTAAATTTTATCAATTATTTTGTAATATTGCATGACTCGATTTTCCCTCTTATTTTCTTTCTCTCATTTCCTCTTTCCATCCAAACATAGCATTATGGTCCAATTATGTGGAATTTGTGAGCGACCCAATATTGTATTTTGTGTGGATAGGATACTGACTGATGTACAATCCAACAGTTGTTGCACGAGGCCTTAATAAAGTGATTTGCTTGAAGTGTTTTTTTTAACTATAAAGGTATGTTTGGGAGTTCTTTTGGAGGGGAAAGGAGAGGAGAGGAGAGGAATGAGAGAGTCCACTCCCTTGCTTGGGAGTTTTAAGTTTGAAAGGGGAAGGAGACCAAGGGTTAAACTTTGACCCTTGCACTCCTTTTTTCATTCACAAATTTCAACCCCCCAAATTGGGGGGTTTGGAGGGGTAGAGAATTAATTTACTAATTTACCCATACTGTCTGCCACCATTGAATTGTTGGATAAGAAAAGAAAGCAAAAAAGTTGAAGTTTTATGTTTAAATTGTAATTCTTTTATATTTCTAATTAAAAATTTTAATTATATCCATCTAATGAAAAAATTATAAATAATCCCTTTTATCATCACTCTAATTTAATTAATTGCAACCCATAAAGCAATAGAATTTGCATAATTTTTCAGATGCACAGTTTATTTTCTTTTTGAAAATATATAGTATATTAATTTTTTTATGACTCATTAGAAGCAATAAGTGTATATTATATATTAATAATTTAATATTTATGAAATTTTACTTTTTTATGAAAATGTACTTAATTAGAGTATGAATTCGGTTATTGTCAATTTTTATTTTTTTAATAAATAAATAATAATTACATTTATAATTAAAAAAATTGAATTAGAAAAAAAGAGTGAAAAGATAATAAAGGGTAAACTAGTAAAAATATTTTACAATAAGACATTTCCTTCCCTTTCCTTTCCTTTTCCTCATTTTAATCATCCAAACAAAGGAGAAGAAAACTCCTCCCTCTCCTCTCCTCTCCTCTCCCCTCCCAAAAACTCTCAAACAGAGCCTAAGTAAATAGCGAGTGTATTTATAATCAAGGATATTCGAATAAAAAAAATATAAAAAAACAAGTATTATTATTGAGAACACGCTTCATTGAATTAGAATTCTTCTTCACTTGCTTCAAGTGTTTGATACACTAACATATTCACATTATTATGTGAGATATCCTTGTATTACATACCCCAATATCAAATACAAAGTTTTGGCTATCTCACATACGCACACACATATATATCCTTTAATCACCCAACTAAACATGGAAATCTTGAACTTCTAATATTTGACAGTGGACTATTAACCATTGGAGTATTATATATTCTGGTGTAAAAGTGCTAGTGTAAGGTCAAGTCTCATAGCCATGCAAGACATCTGCTGAGATCTACATTCAAATAATGCCCTTTCACAAATAAAATTCCATGATAGACAACATTGAGTAAGGGACCAGTGGTTAATTTAGCTGGCATGTTAAAATCATCACGTCCTAAAAGATCCAACAAGACCCACTTTACAAGATTTCAAAGAAGATTTTCCAAGTTAAAGCATTATACAAAAAACAAGGTGTTATTATTATGATTGATGTTTTGTTAATTTGCGCACTAAACCTACCAAACTACCACCTTTGGCAGCTTGCTAGAGTTGAGATTTGAAAGTGGCATGTGAAAGTAACTTGTCTTGCTAATCATTTAGGGTTTGTTTGGGAATTTTTTTGGAGGGGAGAGGAGAGGAGATGATAGGAAATGGAGGGAAAAGAAAGAGAAGTGTTTTCCTCTCCTTTGTTTGGATGATTAAAATGAGCAAAATGAGAGAAAAGGAAAAAAATAAAAATTTACAATTTTACAAATTTATCCTTTATTTATAAAGTATATATATTTAATATAAAATTTAATAATGTTATCTAAATAGTATTTGAAAAAGAATTTGAAGAAATAAATAAATATATAATAGTAAATTACTTTTTTTTTCTCTCCAAACCCCTCAAATTGGGGAAATACAAAAGTGATACAAAAAAGGAATGCAAGGGTTTGAGATTACCCCTTAATTTTCTTTCTTTTTTTTTTAATTTTGAACTCCCAAACAAGAGGATTGACACATTTACTCATTTCCTTTTCTCTTTTTCCCCCCCAAATTTAACTCCCAAACAAACCCTTAAAGTTACAGATAATTATGTTAACATCTGAAGAGAAAATGATTGTAGTTATACCACAAACAATAATTGTATAATTTTAATTTGAAAAATGCCTGGTAACTTAGGAGTTTATTTTTTACTACATCTTGTAAGTTTAAGTTCTTATTTCCTCATATCCAAGTTAAAAACTCTTTTTTTTTTTTTTTTGTTATTGATACTTGAGGGCAAGAGCCCATAACTACAAAACTGAGTAAGGGAAACATGCTCCCTCAAAATCAGAACTAGCATTATCATATTGGATCGGCCCAAAAAGCTTGATTTTTAATTGAGCCTATGTTTGAAATTAGTCTATAAGGCCCTATATATAAATGGGCCAGCTTGATTATTGTTATTTTATTTTTAGAATTTTAAATATAATTTTTAAAAATAAAATTAAAAAAGGAAAAAATAAATAAATAAAAGAAAATTAAAATGGGCCGGCTTGATTACTAAACAGACCATTCTAAATTGCTGGGTCATAATTGGACTGGGTCAAAAAGGCCTGATTTTTAAATAGGCCATAACTGAGAATCCTAACATGATTTTATACTATCCAAGCTCAAATTCAAATGAGTTGGACCCAAAATTGACAATGTTAATCAGCGCATAAATTTACCCAAAATTGCTTTAGGTATTCTCCAACCTACTCCCAAGTTATAAGTTAGCAAGCATATCAGCAGCATGATTCCCTTTCCGATAGGTATCCTAGTTAAAAAATCTAATTATATGTATCTAAAAAAAAAAAAAAAAAGGCAAATTGTTGATATGCTATGCGTGGCTCAGCAAGATATTAGATGTTTTTTTTTTGGGCAGGAGTTTTGTCTTTGTGTACATTCATGTGCTACACCATGATCATGTCATTCTGGTTAAGGCAAATTGACCTGTTTTTATTTGGGCCAGCAAACTAGTAGCCTAGCCCAGTCTTACATGGGACAACGGAGTTAAACGGGCCGGCCCACTTTTTTAAATTATTTTTATTTGTAATTAGGCTAAAATCTAACAAAGGTTTAAGTTTTTTTTTTCTTTAGTGATTTTAGTTAAATTACTAACTAATCTAATTAAACAAAACAAAATATGTATAAAGTAATAAATAAAATTAAAGCAGAGAATCAAAGACATATAAAAAAATGCATGTAAGTGTAAATTTAAAATAAATATGTATAAATAACTAAAAAAATTATAATAGTATATACTTTAAATTTTAAAGTTAAAAAACACATACTAATATGATTTGGTAGTCTTTCTTAAAAAAAACAAAAACAAAACAAAACAGGCTAGCCCGGCCTGGCTCGACCTGAACTCGAACAGGCCACGGGTCGAGCTAAATTGGCCCGGTTTTATTCAGGCTATAATATTTAGAACATAGTCCTACTTTTTTTGGGCCAAAATGGGCTAGCCCATCGGGCTTGACCCATTTTCTCATCTCTACCTATATGGATAGTGCAGCTTCATCTATTCAAATTGCTCTCCAATAAACATAAATTAGGGGAAACAAGATAGCACAGAAGTAGAAGTAAAAAATAAAAAACAAATATATGATTCTCTATACCCAACATTATAAACTAATGTTTTAAAAACCGGACCGGTGTGACAAAAAATGATCGGTCAAACTGGTCAGACCAGTTGGACAATTGGTCGAACCAATTGAATCGAAGCTTTTTCCAAACTTAAAGATTCACAAAGAATAAAACATGGAGAATGAAGCACAAATCATCAAACTTAACTCATAAGTGAAAGTTTCAAACTTAAATGTTCAAATAACAAAAAATCAAAAGATATAAAAACCTAACCTATATACACCTAATTTAAAATGATGTCCTATAACAAAATTAGATTATTTCAATAGCCAACATCTCTTACAAGTTCACATACTCTCAATATAATGAAGTTCACAATTTTTAATATAGCAAAATTAGATAATTGGAACATATAAATAAATAACTAGATAATAATACCAAAAAAAAAAAAAGAGACAGAGTCACATAGTATTAGCCAAACAAATAAATAAATAACTAAGAAACAAATTAAATCATGTAGAATAGACCAAGGGAAAAAATATATATAATTTTCAAAAATTAGTAAAAAGTATTAAGTTAAAATGTATGTAATGTGTGATTATATGTTATAATTTTTACATATTTAAATAAATTTACCAAATAGTTAATAATATAATTTTTGAGCAACAATAGATATAGGTCTTGAGCTGTCTTAGTGGTTTGGATTGTGAATTTTTTTGAGTAAGAAGTAGTAGGTTTAAACCCATTAAATATTGTTTCTATTAATTTCTTAACGATTATATTAATAAATATATTTATATGTAGTAGTATACTCAACTTGAGATTAAGGGAAAGGGTTCAAATCCATGCATAGATAATTTTCTCTTCATTTTTGCCAATTTTCCAAGACGTCAAGTTTTGTCAAAATCGGACCGGTTTGCATCTATTCAAATGGTTCACATTAGTTTTAAACGGTTTAACCGCTATAACAGTTTAGGGGTATGAACCAGATTGGTTTCCTTATTGGGGACCAGTCGAACTGCTCAGTCTAATTCGATTTTTAAAACATTGCTCTTAACAAACTCTTCGTTTTTCTTATCTTTCCCATGTAAGTTTAATAGGGTGCATATCATATTCCACTAAGGTTGATTCATTTCAATTTTCTTTTTGTTCCAAACAGAAAATTTTAAAAACCAAAAACAACTTTTTTATATGGTTTGTTTTGTTTGTCACTGAATCAAGTTTGGTTTGTCATAAGTCATAACCAAGGAAAAGGCCCAGATTTTTTGAGGGAAAATGAAAAAAAAAAAAAAAAAATTCGCCAAAAAATAAAAAACTAAAATGATATACTGTTAGAAATAATTACACAATGACCTTGTAAATTTTATATTAAAAAAAATGTGTTGATTGTATACTCTGTTTTCTGCATCAGCTGCCACAAGAATCAAGAAAAAATTCCTTTTGTAAATCACAAGTATCAATTACTTTAGAACTTATAACCATTTCTTCAGTTTACTTTAGCTATCTCCTAATCTGATCACCATATTTGAATGCCAGATTCAAGAAGACTTCCATTAACATGAAAGCTGTTTATTTTTTATTTATGTTTTATGGTTTTTGTCCTTTTCATGGGAAACTCCATAAAGGAAGCAAGTTTTAATGACTTCCACACTGATAGTCATTTTCCTTTCAACTTTAAGCAAAATGTCAATTCACAAAAGCAACATGCAGTTGCAAGCAGAAGTCAAAAACTACTGAATCCCCTCTTATTTTAACCCAACTTCCTCTTTCCCTATAAAACACTTGAAAGAATGCATGCAACTAAGCTAATAAAAATCTTGTAGCTCTAGATTCTACTACACAACCGCAATGAAACTCAGCTCTTTTAGACATTGTCAGTCTGGAAAGTATATCCAGCTTCAACAAAATGTGATTTCACCTGCGCAAGGGCTCTGAAGCGGTGAGAGATTTTGTTCTTTTCTTCTTTTGGCATCTCTGCATAACTACAACGAAAACAAATACGAAAATTAGCTGCGCTGTAGATAAATATGGAACACTGGAATAGAGATTAATGTCAAAGCAAGGTTGGAAATACGTTTGTTCATAGCCGTCAGGCTGGAAGATAGGATCCCATCCAAAATCATTTGGTCCCCTTGGAGGAACAATCTTCCCCTAACAAGCCAAGATGAAAATGAGTTAGCGCGATGTGTACATCAGCTGCTTTCTGTTAAATTATTTCCAAATGATTGATTCTCCAATTCATTCAACTCCCCAGGATATCGGAAGTCAATATTAATCAAAATCCTTTCAAAATCTTAAACTTTAGAGTACATTACACTTTATAGCTAATTTTGGGGAAGTTATATGGATTTTCCTCCTGTTCCAAGCATTATAGGAAACCTTAGTCAAGTAATGGAATAACCATATCTTTAAAAGGAGAAAAACTATTTCATCAATAAAAATAGCCATTTAAATAGCTTTATGAAACTCGGAGGAAATCCATATAATTTCACCTAAATCCAAGTGAGGCTGAATAATTGACTCCAAATTTCAACTGGGAATTCAAAGAAAATATATGCACATATGTGATGTATGGCACAAAACATATGGAAATTTAAAGAAATACCGGAGTTTTTCCAATAAATGTGATAGGTTCAGTATCAGGTCCAAGAGCCAAGGAAAATGCACATAAAGCATAAGCTGATTTATCATCATATGCCATCAACAAATTGTTGAGACCTGGAAAATGAAAGAGAGGGATAGGTGAATTGACCCAGCAAGATATTCTGGCACCCAAATGATAGAAAACTGAAAATTAATCCAAACATTCTGCAGTTAAGGCACAACCTTCATGACCAATCTTCTGCAGGAACCATTTGCTGCATGATTTATTAAACCAATTAGACAATGATCATCATAGATGACACAAAAAAAAAGTTGCATAATGATAATTGATAATGAATTCAAATTATCTCATACTCGGAGATGACCAGGAAACTAGTATTTGTAATAGCATGCACCATTAAACTTGAAGAAAATAGGCTATATCTATTATTTTGTATTCAAAACAGTTATTTACAAGGCTCAGAATAGTACAATAACATCTAGGATACAGGAAAACATGAATCCGGTTTCATTCTACCTCAACTTCGTATAGCATGAAATGTTCACTTGCTTTGACTAAATCTCTTGAGAGGTTTGAAGCTTATGAAATATAACCATAGTAGAGAGGAGATTTTGGCTTGTCTAGCTAGCTATACATTAAAAAAGATAATAAAAGGTTTTGGGAGAAAAGCCAAATATCCTTGAAAGAAAAACCATTTTATGTTATTATTCTACAATTTACCCTCCAAAATTGAATTTTAATTATGAAAATTGTTTCTAGAAACTTCTTATAACAAGTTTTATATTGTTCTTCCATTTTACACGATTTCAAGAGCGATAAAATAAGTGTTCATCAAAGAAGGATACCATCTCTTTGGAGACATCTGATAAATTACAAAGATACAGAGAAAGGATACCAAGTCTTTGAAATACAAAAGTAGATTCTTTCAGAAGATAAAGAAAAAAAGGATAAATTGTACAATATACATGAAGACAATGATTACCAGTAGAAAATCTTTAACAGGAGACAATGAAATCAATAGCTTGAGCATGCAAAAATCGTTAATACACCAAGAACTATGACAATCACAGGACTTTAGCACAGAAGCACTGTTCACATTTTCAAAAGACAAGGTATATTAGTACAAATTTTTTCTACTATATTTTGCAGAAAAGCAATAGATAGAGGGACAATCAACAAAGAAGCAAACAGTAATCCTCTAAGACTAAAGTCTCATAGATATGTTAGTCAATTAGTGATAAAAGTCAAGTGTTTTGTCTAGACAGTGTTACTAAACAAAATTAATACTAATGACATGTTGCAAACTCTGAAGGCCCTTTATATCCTAATATGGGTGATGTGTAGCACTAATTCAGAAACAGCTTCTTGTCTTTTCTTACATTATCTAGCAGCTACTTCTATGTGGAATAGGCCTTTTGATGTTTTTGGAGAAGCTTGGTGTGCCCTCAAAGTCTAGAAGCAAGGCAAAGCTCAGTGTGCTATGTTAGCTACTCTTTGGTATATTTCTCTACAGCGAAATTCTCGAATTTTTAAAGAGAATTATTTTTCCTTAGATTTACTGTGGGACAGGATTCTTCAAGGGGATTTCCTTGATCACTATGCAAAGAAATTTGAAGAGCCATTTTATTTTGATGTTTAACTTCTGTTTATGCTGTGTATATCTCACCTTCGGAGGATTTCTTATCCTCTTCATCCTTTGCATTCTCTGTTTCTCTCTAGTGCAATTTTTTTTATCATACATATATGTTATGGTATTGGACAGATGATGAACCCAACCAAACAATAATCATAAATGTTATGGTATTATAATTGGAACATTACAAATCATGCAGGAGGAAACATTCGGTTGAAAATTGGCCAATTCATTCAGCCAACCTCTTTATCCTTAGAAACCATGTCATCAACACCAAATCCAGTCCTCATCTTGAGGACTACAATCCCAAGGCCAGTTATAACTCTTCCTCAGCTTCCCAGACAGATATAGCATGATCAGAGAAGTACTGATGGAATGAAACAAAGGTAACGATACATTTATTTTCTCCTAATTATAAAGAGGATCTAAACATTGCTATAAGCTTGTGTTGAAATCAATAAGTGAATACGAGCAATAGTGATGCAACTAATAAAAATCATGAAGATGAATGTGCCAAACATTATTCAATAATATACAAGGATTCCACCAAGACAAACCACTAGGATGAAAGTCACAGTTTTTTATTATTCGCAGATAAGTAAGAGCTTTGTCATAGTTTGGAATTTTTGACATTAACAGAGCTACCTAGTATTTAGTCTGCACAATTTCCTACCATGTTCTCAACCAATATCTGAAAGTCACATGTTTCTTTTCTGTTCTCTTTCATCATATTATGGGATACATTTCATATACTAAGAGGACTAGTCTACGGGACCTTAAAATCAAAAGGACAATAAAGTTTACCTGAAAAAGACAGATTAAAGATGAAACAGAACTTACATGTAAGGCCCTGCAACAGTTTCAAGCATCGAAATGAAACCAGTGTCAATTTCTGTAATGTGACATTTTATAACATAAATATTTTGAAAATTATATCTACCTGGAAGACCCTTTAAGGCATTGAAACAGAGGCAAGTGTCTTCCACAAGTACAGGTCCTTTAACCTTGCCATGCATAAAAAGTATGAGAAAGATAAAAGGAAAAGAAAAAAATGTCAACTTAAAATCATGCAAGTTTAGGTGTGTATGAGAGAAAGAAGTAACTAAGTACCTGAAGAGCAGCCAACCGAGCCTTCTCTTTGGAGATATCTTCAGGCTCGCCTTGCAACTCTGGCACTATAAGATTATAAAAAGGATGAAGCAAGTAGGAAAAACAGAAAATTTGATTTACGAGTGAGAAAAGAAACAAGAAAAAGAAATTCCAAGCAGAAGAGGATTTCAAATAAAGAAAAAGAGGAAATGTCCCAAGAAAAAGAATTGGGAAAGAAAAGAAAGGAATTAACAGAATAATAGAGTTAGAGGGAGAGACTAATATTACAGTCTAGCTTGAGGGACTGAAAAGGAATGGACTGGCCCAAGATGGCACGAACTTCTTCCAGTTTTTTGGCATTGCCAGTGACAAAAGTGACTGGCCGTGACAGTACCAGCCTAGAAGCGGTGGATCTTGCAGCAATTGACATTTCCCTCGTTTCCTCCAGCTGGAAGTAAAACCACTGATCAGTGAATAAATATAGGACCTCTTAGACATTTTCCTTTCCCGGGTCATGTTAAGATAAAATACTTGAGGTTTCGCAAATTTTAGATTGCAAGTTCCAACCAGGCCACAAGAGACTGACAGTAACTATACCTCTAAGCTTCATAACAATCTCAACATCCCAAGTACTGAAATAGCACTTTTATTTTAAAGGTCAGCTCTTAAAGAAAGCCTAGATGCCTTCAGGACAAACAACTTCATATCACCTACTCTGGAATCAGATCCAATGGGAAATTTTCACTAGTAGTTGAGACATAGACTATGCAGTTGAGTATATATATATATTGAGGCTACATAACATGGGGTAACCTATCCCCTCCCAAAACTCACCCCACCCGCTTCCAATGGGATTTGAACCCAGTACCTCTACTATGAAATACAAAGTGCTCAACCATTGGGGTGTCCCCTTGAGACTGAGTATATATTGAATTTACTCAATCACTCTTGTCTTAAAGTGAGAGGAGGCACCAACAGACCTAAATATATATACCAACAAACATAGGAGAAGCTATTTTTGAACGATGAGACAATAATCCACATTTCATATCAATAGATTCAAGAAAAAATTCTATTTCTATATAGCCATATTCCCCAAACCATCTCCAACATATTTGATCATAAATATTCAAAGCTTCATATATAGAGCATAAAAGCTAAAGCAGTAGGCGTTTTAAGGACTTAAAGGTAATGAGTGGACACAATTGCAACAACAATGCAATACATTGAGAATGCTAAACATTTGAACAAATCATCATTTATTTAAAACGCAAGTTGGTGGTTTTCTACCTTAACAACAAATGGGTTTCCTTTAGAATGAAAGAGTAAAAGAAAGGCAGCAATCTATCAACTTCAGGTTTGAAAAATTATGCAGAGAATCGAAAACCCTTAAGGACTTAAAGCAGTAGGCGTTTTAAGGACTTAAAGGTAATGAGTGGACACAATTGCAACAACAATGCAATACATTGAGAATGCTAAGCATATGAACAAACCATCATTTTTAAAACCCAAGTTGGTGTTTTTATACCTTACCAATAAATGGGTTTCCTTTAGAATGAAAAAGTAAAAGAAAGACAGCAACCTATCAACTTCAGGGTTTGAAAAATTATGTAGAGAATCGAAAACCCTTAAGCTTGGAGCTCTCTAACTCTCTCATTCAAGCCCAAATTGCACACTGGTTGGAATCATATGATCGAGGGAGTAAACAGAAACAAGAGGGAGAAGATTAAGAACTACATACCAGAGACGGAGAAGGATGAGGTGCGGTTGCTATGGAGAAAGGTAGTTTCTGGTGGCGGCGGCGGCTGCGCTTGGCTGCTGAGCTCACGGATGGATTACAGGTAAAATCGATGATATTTTTGTCTTTATCTTTTTAAATTTTTTATTTTTTGGGAAAAAGCTGGCCTTTAAACCTCAATAATCTTCTTTTGCAAATTTTAAAAGTAGCATGCAAAAGTTAAAAAGTAAAATTTGTGGAATAGCTTCCTTAATTAGCACTCCAAATATGTGTGATCTTGAAAATAAAATTTTGCACTTTATAAATAAAAGCTAACGTTTGTAATTAGCACCTCTAATTTGGTTCATTTAAAAATAATTAAAAATTTAGTGTGTGAATCGAATAAAATTTTTAAGGAGGTTTCTTAAATACTTTTAGTATTTATGTAGTATGTCATACTACATAGGAATAACCAATAAATGAATGACATGTGTACAAATTAACTGTTTTTAAATTTGTTTAAAAAATTAAATAAATTATATTTTATATATAATAAAATATGAAAATTATGTATGCTTACCACGTCAGTGTAGTATGACATACTTAGTAGTATCATAGAATCTCCGAATTTTTAAACATCAAAATATAATCATATGTGTAGTATTTTTATTGAAATTGAATTCCCTCACTCTATTTAAAATTATAATCAACTAAATGATTAAAATTTCAATAGGTGTGTGGTCAAGGAATGAAAATACGAAATTTTGGAATAAAATCAATGCATTTAATAGCTTTTTTTTCTTTTCTTTAATTGTGTCTACAAAATTGAAAATTTTAAAAGTAGCATGCAAAAGTTACTAATTTAGTTTATTATAGTATAATATTTTATAAGAAGTTACTATTTTCAAACCATATTTTGTTAATTTCACATTTATTTAATGTCTAATATGATATAGATTAAATTATCCTAATTCAATATGACTAATCATGATATTCTCTTTCTTTTTGGTTTTTCAAAGTATTCTCAGGCATTGCCTAAAATTAATCCTTCGAGGTATGGTCCGATGCTATTAAAGCGGGAACATCTCTACTCGAGACTACTTCCTTAAGTGACCAGAGCCCTTTTCACTCAAGTCAACCTTTGTTGGTATGATATTATCTTTCTAACTCTTATTAATTATAGTTTCATTTTTTTTTTCTACAATTATCTTCAATCTCATTTTTAAATGATAAATATATCTTTCTTAATTATAATCAAAATATCTAAGTCAGTGTAACTTCATTTTTCCTTGACCGTGGTATGTGTAACAAAGCACACAAAAAAAAAAATCAGTGTAATTTATTCTATAATTTTTATGTTACGAGGATGTGAGTTTTAGTATAAGAAATTAAACACCAAAAGGACAATACAAAAGAAAATAGCTTTGCACGTAAAAGGGTATTTAAGGTTTGGATACCCAGCCCCGAGCTCTGTGCCTCTCAAAGAGAGCTTGAAGTGCATGCTTCAACAAATTGACCATGTATTTTGGCAACCTGAAAAAGAAGACATCAGATTTTAGCTAGCTGTAGATCTTTCTCATTTGTAGATAGTAATAAAATATGGAGAATTTACAGCTCTCAATAGATAGTAATAAATGTTTCACTGAATGTGTCATTGTCCATTATTGTCAACCCAATAATTTAGCATCAAGCCCAATATCCAGTATGGGCCCAATGTCTCGCTAGGTCATAAATTCTAAAATTCGATAAATCTTGGACCCGGTTCTTCTGTGATCCGCCACCTCCTGTTTTCCATTTTTTATAAATAACCTCATCCGTTATAGGTAACGAGATTCTTTTTTGAATGACGAGAACCATCATTAGGGATACATCTTAGATCGGACCGACCTAACTTAAGCTTCGGAGCCTGGAAATAAAACCCGGACCCCTTTGTTTATGTGTTTCAAATTGACCTTGAAGATCAACCCGACCTTAGATTCAGGCATCGTCAGAATGTAATTAGGGAGTACCAAATAATTGGATCGTTTTCAAATGGTTAGCAATGATGTTCACTTTAAATTTTATGAAAAATTACTTCATCAATAAGTTGCAGCTTGCAAAAAGTTGTTAGATCAGAGTTAGAAAAAGAATAATCAAGAAAGATTACATTTACCATTGAAAAATAAAATTAGATATAATTATAGGAAAAATAGAGTCACAATTTATAAGAGTCAGAAAGAGTATATATATATATTATGATTAATCAATTTTAAAAACTTTTCATATTAAATTAGGGTAATTTAGTTCGTATNTCAGAAAGAATATATATATTATGATTAATCAATTTTAAAAACTTTTCATATTAAATTAGGGTAATTTAGTTCGTATCATATTTAGATATTAAATAAGGTGTAACATCAACAAAATGAGATGTAAAAATAACGGCTCTTTATTTTTTATTATAAACTCTATTTAACAGATCAAATATCATACAAGTTTCTCTTAACACGAAGAATATCAAAGTCTTAGTTTCTCAAAGCTTACCCCTCTAGTGAAGAACATGACTACCTTGCCCAATTTGTTCTCTAATTGTCAAGTCCTCCAATAAGATTTCATAATCCAAGCAATCAACTTTATTATTATGGCACAGTTGTTGACACCACTCATACTGTTTTTTTGTTTGTTTGTTATAATTCTGGATTTAAATATAAAAGTTAAAAATTTTAAGAATAACCATAATATCACTCAATTATAAATTATTTGTCATATTAACATTTTGTACTAGGACCATGATCCTTTGGCCTCTCGTTATTAACAGGTGGATTACTTTCACCTGTTCGGCTTTCTAGCTTCACCCCATAAGAAAGGCTCTTCTGATGCACTGCCTCATTTTCTTCATCGTTCTGCAGCCAAGGTCAAGCAACAAAGACATTCCTTCCCTCTGACCCTTCTCGCTCATTCCCTTTCCATGGCCATGATGATGTTTTCTTGTGAATCCATGCTTCGGTCTTGGAAGTTCAGCCCATATAGAATGACTTTTTGCTTTTTGGGCCCGTAATCCATGTGTATCAGTGTATGTGTATGCCTGCGGTTTGTGAAGGTCGTATTGAGGTTGAATATGTTGATGAGCCTCGAGGAAATAAAGAAAAAAGAAATAGTGAATGAGGCCTGGGCCTTGGCATGGACATTAACAAGTTACAAAACTCAAATCAAACAAATCTTCTAAAGTTGGTTTCGTCGGGTGCACCAGGCCCATGCAGTGGTGCAAGGCATGAGTGACACGTGAGGATTCCAATAGCAAACACTTTAGTAATTGATGAATCAGAAATAACTTAATACATGAGTCAAATTATAATTATAAAAGTGAGAGGGCTAAACCATAAAAATGTGAGAATCTCAAACATTTTTCTTTAAAATTTAGAAAAAGAAAATTTAGAATGTGAGTAGGGATGACAATGGGGTGGGCACACACTCTCTGTCCCCGTCCCCATCTTCGAAGGATATTTCATGCCTCATCTTTGGTCGGGAATTTTTCAACAGTCTCATTCCTGCCTCATTAAATGCCCGTTTGTCTCATGTCCCGTCCCATTTACCCATACAACCATGATTTTGGGAGTAAGGATTTTTTTTATGTAATATATATATATATATATACAATACGGGACCGAGCAGAGTGAGGTGAGTATTGCCTTTCCTATTCTCAGCTTTTATAGGCCAATATGGGACCGAGCAGAGTGAGGTGAGTATTGCCTTTCCTATTCTCAGCTTTGGCCCTATAAAATTACTCATTTAAATTCATATCTTCATTTATATACCCATTTTTTTTTTCTTTCTATACTCGTATTTGATCAGATAAAAACAGTGAGGCCCATCAGATATGAGTGAAATTGTCTTCCTGAAGTGTGAGGCCGTTCTAGCCCCTGTCACTGACTGTAGTGGACCCTCCCCTCAAAAAGTTAACATCATGTGAGCCTCTAAATATTAGATATTAAACTGATACAAACTGATGCATAGCTGCTGCCTACTAGGTGCTTTTTGCGCGTGATGAGGGGGTGTGATGTAGAGCTACCCTTTTTGTGTGTAGACGTAGAGGGCAAGACCACTGCATAAACTAATGGCATTTCGTTTATGATTTAAGCAATAAACACATAAGTTTTATTTATTTTTTCTTGAAACTGTTAAATTGGTTGACTCTAGTATGCTATGCATACTCCAAATGCGTATGTTATGTAGGTATTTATTAGTAAAGTTATTAAGTAAGGAAATGCATAATTAACAAATATCATTAATAGAATTTCGAAAATAACTGTACTTTATAATATTTTAAAAAGAAACAGCAGATATCATTTGATCTTTTACTTTGAGCAATCTTTATCAAATTAATACCGACATCAATTCTACTTTTTTAATCCAGCTAAATGATAATAATGAGTAATCTAGCATATATTTTAAGATAATGTTTTCTTATGCAAGTGTCTCTTTGGAGAATCATAATCATACTATATAGTTATATATAGAAAATTCAAATAGTAATGTCACACCTTACAAATTTTTTTTTGATACAAAATTGTTTAGGGTGAGAGAAAGTTACCATATTCTAAAATCAAGACATGCCATAATAAATTCAGTTAAATTTTACAATTTTATGTTGAACAACTCAAATTGGACAAGATTCATAATAATGAAAAATGTGACTGTAAAAGTCAAAGCAATACAAAGACGTGACCTTTATTTTAACACAATTGGATTAAGTGAAACAATTGTTTAGATGAAGTTCTGTTACCTAAGAAGCAACAACTGCCTCAGTGACCAACTCGGAAAGCATTGGTTATGCCTAATTCAACATGGGAGTGCGCCATTAAGATCACCTAAGAAGAGATTTAGTCTTGATGTGTAGAAACTGACCCGATAATACTCTTACTTTTAAAATCAAAATGGGTAATATCTGAAAGGTGTTTCTTCAAGATGGTAGTGAAATTATTCATCTGAATCCTTCCAAGTGCTACGCCAACTTCAATCCCATCTTCCTTGTTTCTACAATCAGAAAAAGCAACGGAATTTGAAAAGTCAATATGAACTATTTCACTCTTCTTAGGCTTTCCCCACCCAAAATCAGTCTCGTACACACCCAGCTTTGGTGAACCTGCAATTACAACTAAATGCCCAGATTTTAGTAGTTCTTTACAATCTGACAACACTGTATCCAACCCTTTCAAAGGGTTACTCTGCACATCTCTAACTTGGCTTTCAATAGCTTTTGCTGCCTCAACAATGGCATTTTTACCTACTAGATCACTCCTCTTGATTGTCACAATTCGATTAGCTAGGCAATTCCCAAAGTACGTTGAAGGAACTGAAATTTCATGATGGTTACTACAATCTGCAAGAAAGATCAAGTGGTAGAGTTAATCATTATTTGGAACATTATAAACTATTTTTCTCTTCAGATTTCACCAAACAAACCCAAATCAAAGAACTTGTCACCACAAAGGTTGATATGTATAAAGTCTCTAAATGGTCACTGTTGCATTTAACATAGATCCATTTCTTCAGTCTCTCAATTTGGTCACGGCTCAATACAAATGTAGCACGAACCTTGTCGGTGAAAACACCTGCAAATTCCATCCTTTCAGGTGGCGAATTCCACATATACTCCATGTGAATGAGCTTAAGCCCTTTGGGATCTGGAATTATGTCCCTGTTATGGAAAGGAAGAGGTAGAGAGGCTTCAAGGGAAGTGAAATCCCCGTTTTTGCTACAAAGAGAGGACCAAAATTTCATGAAATGATGAAATGCTCTACCATCCCAAGCAACGTGGCTGAAAGTGATACATAGGGCAAAGCCAGAGTTGGGTAGAACTGTGACCTGAATGGCCATGAGAGGTATAGAACGTGTACCATCCTCCAAGGTACCAGGTGAAGACAACATGGGAACAAATGGATGCAAATCTGTAACGTCTTTAGGGGAGTCAGATACGAGGTGGTTGAAATCGGCGGTGGATTCTGCGACGATGAAGGGAATGGAGTTGCCATCAAGATAGAGGATATAAGGGATGTGGGGCTTTGGAGGGTATATAAGATTGGCGGCGAAGGGGAAGAAGTGTTGTAGAGTGAGGGAGAGAGAGTGCTTGAGAGTGGGAATTAGGGTTTGCAGGAAACTTTGAGTGGGATAGGGAAACTTGTAGAAGAAAATGCGTTGGATTGGGTGGCTGTAGAACCATAGAATGTCCAAGAAAGAGAGAGGAATAGAGGTTGAGGGAATAGATCTTGGTGGTGGAGAAACTTGACACTTCTCAATGATCTTTACACTCTGGTGGTCATGCTCATGAGCCATGGGAGTTGCTAGACACAGATGAATTAGAGTCAAACTCAGCCTCAAATAGAGAATTATGTGTTCAGAATTCATATGGACCTTATAGCTTTCTAGGAATATAAGAATGGCGGCTTGTAGAAAATCTATCGTTGAATCAATACAAACGGACAAAGATAGTAATTGGTCTTTTTCTCATTATATGGTCATTGTTTTTTTTTATGAATCATTACAAATGTTGATTCAACTCATTTGTGCTGCATCTAATGGAGACCTATTCCTTTAGCTTTTGAATTTGGGCTTCACCCAATACAATTGTGGCCCTAAACTTGTCATTAAAAATACCATGCCTGAGATTTTTATCCACCTTCAGTTTGAAGGCCCAATTCCATCACTCAGTCAATAAATTTAGCTCAAGCTCATTTGGGTCTTCGTCTTTGACTTCAACTTTGTTCTTCAAGTTCTCTTCTATCTTAAAGTTGGTAAAATGGGCCAGGCATGATAGACTGACCCGGTTTAGCCCAAAAATGAGAAGGGTTGAGTTCTAAAAATCTCAGCTAGAATAAAATTGGGTTAATATGACATGACTCGAATTGGCCTGTGGCCCATTCAAGTTTGGGCCGAGTTGGCCCATTTTTTTTAAGGGTAGACCACCAAATCATATTTGTAAGTATTATTTTGAAGTATATATTACTATAATTTGTTTAATTACTTATATATCTTTAATTTAAATTTACACTTACATGCACTTTTTGATACATATTTGATTTTTTATTTTAGTTTTATTTATTACTTTATACATATTTTGTTTTGTTCAATTAGATTTTTTTTTTTAATAATTTAGCCTAAAATAGCCAAAATCATTAAAGAAAAAGCTTAAACCCTTGTTAGTTTTGAGCCTAATTACAAATAAAATTAAAAAATTCAAAAAAAGAAAAATGGGCCGGCTCGTTTAGCTCGTGGCCCCTGTAGGGCTGGGTTGGGTCAACAAAAAGGGCCAATATGGCCTAGCCCGAAGCTTGAATTGGGCCAAGCTGAGTTGGCCTCACTACAAGAAAAAAAAAAAAGTATTTTCTCATGGACAAAATCCGTGAGAAAACACCTAAAAATTCGTGAGTAATGTGTTTCTCAGGAATTTTTCTCATGGAAATTCCGTTATGTGAGAAATTTTCTCACGGACTTACTTTTGGCGTGAGAAATATTGAAAAAAAAAATTTCTCATGTAATTTCTCACTGATTTTTGTCAGTGAGAAATTTCACAAGTTTTTTTTCCTGTTGATTTCTTATATCAATACTAAAGAAATTACAAAAAGGGAAAACAAAAATTCAAAGAAAAGTTAACAAAAAATCATACATTATCACATTTAAATAAACTTTACAGAGTTTGATATTAGACTTTACACATTTTACAATCCAAAAAAAACTAACTCAAGTAGTGATTACTATAAGAAACTAACTATTAATTAATAAAATTCATCAACCCTAGAGTTAAAAACAAAACAGAAAAATTTCAACAAAATAAACAAATGTAGAGGCAAGTTTTTAACTATTTTGCACTATAATTGATTTTTCCTAAGATCTGATACAAAGTTGATAAAATTGCCTTTAGCACAGGCTGCAATAATATAGAGGATGCAACTGCTGGAGATGAACGCCTATAATCGTATGACATCTGTCATATAAAAGAGTAATTAATTCAACATAAACATCAAACATGTAACTAAATTAGCTAACTCCTAAACCCTAACTCTACACACCTAAACCCCCAAACATTAAACCCCTAAACCTCAAATCCTAAACTCCTAAACCCTAACCCTAAGTCCTTAACCCTAAATCTTAATCCCTAACCCTTAAATGATTAACCATAAACCCTAAATTAAAAATTGGACAGAGTCTCCCTTAAAACTTGAACAATTCAGAAATTATAAATTCCAATTAATTACCTAAAATAGTCAAAATTTCTTATTAAATCAATATAGTAAAGTTATCTAAGACATTCAAAATTCTAGTAAATTTTACAACTTCCAAAAAAATCCAAAAAATAGCACAATCATTCTACACAATTCATACAACAAAAGCCCTAACAAAATTTAAAGCAATCTAACCAATTCAATCATTAAATTAATATAGTAAAGTTATCTAAAATAGTCAAAAAATTATAATAAATTCTACAATATCCAAAAAAAAAATCTAAAAAAATAGCACAATCATTCTACATAATTCATACAACAAAAGCCCTAACAAAATTTAAAGCAATATAAGCAATTTCATCATTAAATCAATACAGTAAAGTTACTTAAATTCGGATACCTATAGCAATCAACAAATCTTCCATCAAAACGAGATATGCCTAAATCCATAATCACATTGGCACCATTCCACAAACAAAAGATGATAAAATTACAAAATAATCTACCTAAAAGCATAAGAACTTCAAGTTTGGTTCAAAGACAAAAATATAAACTAGAAATCTATTGAAATACGCCTACCTCTACTTCAAAGCAAATAAATTGAGCTTGAAACTCTTTGACGCCACCTGAAAAAGGTGAAGAATGGTTGGAAAACTGAAATCGCACCAGGTAGAGGAGAGAAATCAAGGTGAGGCGAGGGAAAAGTGAATATGAAAATAAGGAAGAAGAGCTACAGGGTGAGAAGAAATATCTTGATTTCTCATGGATTTTTTCACGGATTTTGGGCCATGAGAAATTTTAAAATCCAAATTTTAACTTTAGTGAAATGGTGTGTTCCGTTTCTTACGGATTTCTCATAGAATTTCTCATGGACTTACTTTTGGTGTGAGAAATATTAAAAAAAAAATTTCATGGATTTTTTTATGAAATTTTGTCTGTGCAAAATTTCGCAAGTTTATTTGTTTATTTTATTTTTTTCCTAAAGGAATTTCTCATGGAAAATTTTTCCATGAGAAAATCCGTGAGAAATTCTTATTGAATGTTAATCTGTGAGAATTCCGTGATAATTCCATGAGAAATTTATGTGAGAAATCGAGTGTTTTTCTTGTAGTGCCTGTTTGCTACCTCTATTCTCTCTGTTGAGTTTTTTTCCCTTCACATTTTTACAGCTGCCAAGCAGATTTTATCCTAATCATACTCCTATTTCTAGTTTTGAGTTATTTGCCAATCTCAAATTGAGTTTCTAGCAAACCAGGGTTTGATAGTTCAATCATGACCTTTAATAGGAGATCCTTCAAGCATTGGTTTGTAAATATGCAAGAAGAATCGGTTTTATGAGTTCTTTGATTTTTTTTTTCTACGTAGTGTTCCTCATATTTTTTTTATGAGACTAATTAACAACAAAAGCCCTAACAAAATTTAAAGCAATATAACCAATTTCATCATTAAATCAATACAGTAAAGTTACTTAAATTTGGATACCTATAGCAATCAACAAATCTTCCATCAAAACGAGATATGCCTAGATCCATAATCACATGGGCACCATTCCACAAACAAAAGATGATAAAATTACTAAATAATCTACCTAAAAGCATAAGAACTTCAAGTTTGGTTCAAAGACAAAAATATAAACTAGAAATCAATTGAAATACGCCTACCTCTACTTTAAAGCAAATAAATTGAGCTTGAAACTCTTTGACGCCATCGGAAAAAGGTGAAGAATGGTTGGAAAACTGAAATCGCACGAGATAGAGGAGAGAAATCGAGGTGAGGAGAGGGAAAAGTGAATATGAATAAGGAAGAAGAGTTGCGGGGTGAGAAGAAATATCTTGATTTCTCACGAATTTTCTCACGGATTTTGGGCCGTGAGAAATTTTAAAATCCAAATTTTAACTTTAGTTAAATGGTGTGTTCCGTTTCTTACGGATTTCTCATAGAATTTCTCATGGACTTACTTTTGGTGTGAGAAATATTGAAAAAAAAAATTTCATGGATTTTCTCACGAAATTTTGTCTGTGAGAAATTTCGCAAGTTTTTTTTTCCTAATAGAATTTTCTCACAGAAAACCGTGAGAAATTTTGCAAGTTTATTTATTTATTTATTTTTTTCCTAATGGAATTTCTCAGGGATTTTCTCACGGAAAATTTTTTTGTGAGAGAATCCATGAAAAATTCTTATTGAATGCTAATCCGTGAGAATTCAGTGATAATTCCATGAGAAATTTTTGTGAGAAATTGAGTATTTTCTTGTAGTGCATGTTTGCTAGCTCTATTCTCTCTGTTGAGTTTTTTTCCCTTCACATTTTTACAGCTGCCAAGCAGATTTATCCTAATCATACTCCTATTTCTAGTTTTGAGTTATTTGCCAATCTCAAATTTTGAGTTTCTAGCAAACCAGGGTTTGATGGTTCAATCATGGCCTTTAATAGGAGATCCATCAAGCATTGCTTTGTAAATATGCAAGAAGAATCGGTTTTATGAGTTCTTTGATTTTTTTTTTTCTACGAAGTGTTCCTCATATTTTTTTTATGAGACTAATTTTTACTTGGGTTTCGGTATTACCCTAGCCACTAATACTTATAGCAAAGTTCGAACTTTTGATATTACTTTCAAATTTGTCTTACATGGATCTCTCTAGTCCTCTATACTTTCAAGCTCAAGGTCTCTTAAATAAGGGAGGTATTTTGAGAATATTATTTTTTTAAAAAAGAGTTTTAGGGTGTGAGGGCATTAAGATCTGATGAGGTCAGATAAGATATTTCTTTTTAAGAAAACCTTGCGAAAAATAATGTTCAAAATGTTATCCTGACAAAAATGGTTGTAGTTAAAGAATTACTTTGGAAATTGTAGTATCTTGAAAAACTTTTTGTAGAAGGTGAGTACTATGCTACTCCCACTTCACTTAAGTAAGTTTGGGTGGGACTCACTAAGTGATTTTGGTCTTGTTACAAAGATCTCAGAGTCACCATGTATGTGTCAAAATATACAATTCCGTATAAAATACAGGAATGACATGATATAGAAAAATGTGCCAAGAAATTTTTTTTAAAATTTCTTTTTGACATATTTTCTTATATTATGTTATTATTGCATTTTATAAAAAAATATGTGTTGTGTCACATATTAAGAGGGTAACGTAACCCTCACATTTGTAGAAATATATTAATGAAATGAAAAGGACCAATAGTGGTATCAATTATTAAATGTAATTGTGTTTTAGAGGAAAGTCAACTTTATTGTAACTGAAAATGTGAAAACTGAAAAGACTACAAAACGGAAGGGGGCAACAGTAAATACTCTGTCTGTTTGTGTGTAAATTCGCAGATGAGTTAATTCAAACAAATTGACTTGAGGTAGCAGCTAACTGCTTTCACACACCCTCTTCTGCTCCAATACAGTCAAAAACTACTCTTAAATCACTTCAATATATGTGGCCATGGACAAATATAATTTTCTTACAGACCTTGCTGAGATAGACAAAAGAAGCATCTTGGTGGTGCTTATGCAGATTTTGTGATCTTTTTTATTTTTTTATTTTTTTTAACCCAATAATTTGAGTTGGACACCAACTTTTAGACAGAACCAAACTTATTAAATCTAGGACGAGCCATCATTGCTCTAAAAATCTCGTTGTTAAAGCACCTACAACTATAATTTTATGTAGATAACACTTTGAAAACTTCTCAATTTATCAACATAGGAAGTGAAATTAATTTTTCTTCATTTTTTAAGAGAAATATTAATAATATTGAGCCCTAAAATGCGAGTTTTCCTATAAGTAACTCTAGTAAAATTAAAAGACTTAGTGTGAATCAAACATCTAAATAGTTGACCCAATATATATAGTCATTAACTACACTTAAATCACTTAATATATGTGGCCATGGACAAATATCTCTCTTAATTCACTCAATGTGAAACCATCTAGCAAGACCTCCATTATTTTATAGACCTTGCAGAGATAGAGAGAAGAAGCATCTCAACCTCTTTTTTAATGATGCTTCTGAAGATTTTCTGATCCCTAGGCAGTGGAATAGTGGATTCATTTTTCTTCGTTTTTAAATAACTTTTTAATGGGTTTCAGTGCATGGTTTGGTTTGGACAGAATAGAGTAAGGATAAGTACTACTAGCACTGATTTAAGTTTGAGTTCAAAGCAAGAAAAAACAGAAGCATAGGCATGCACACTCACTTTTTGAATCAAACCCGAGAAGAAAGATTTGGAAATTGAAGTAAATGTTTCCAATGCCGATTATAAGGCAATCCTTCTTCTCTTGTGTTTCTTCACTACTCAGTTGCTATCTCTTCCTCACTACTCTTCTATATAGCCCTGCTTTCTCTGCTAACCATGAAGCTTCTCTTCTCTTTTCATGGCTCCACATGTCTGCTTCACCACCCACTTCATTTTTCTCCAACTGGAACATTCTTGACAGCAATCCATGTAACTGGAACTCCATTACTTGCTCTCCTCAAGGTTTTGTCTCAGAAATCAACATATTCTCTATCCCTCTTGAGCTTTCTCTACCTTCCAATCTCTCTTCTTTCAGCTTTCTAAGAAAACTTGTCATTTCTGATGCCAATCTCACTGGAACCATCCCTGATGACATTGGTGATTGCTCTTCTCTTACAGTTATCAACCTTGGCTCAAATATTCTCATTGGCTCTATCCCTGCAAGTATTGGCAAGCTCCAAAACCTGCAGAGCTTGATTTTGAACTCTAACCAGCTCAGTGGAGGAATCCCAGTTGAGCTAAGCAATTGCATTGGTCTAAAATCTCTCCTTCTTTATGATAACAAGCTAGGTGGGGTTATCCCACCTGTTCTCGGAAAATTGTCTAGACTTGAAGTTCTTCTAGTTGGGGCAAACATAGATATCACTGGGAAAATCCCACATGAGCTAGGAAACTGCACCAATTTGACTCAGTTGAGGCTTTCTTTAACCAGCATATCAGGTTCTTTGCCAGCTTCATTGGGTCAGCTTCAGAAGCTTCAGACATTATCTATCTATTCTACTATGATCTCTGGTGAAATTCCACCTGATATAGGTAACTGCTTTGAGATTGTGCATTTATATCTTCATAAGAATAGTCTCTCAGGTTCTATTCCATCTGAGCTTGGAAAGCTCCAGAAGCTGGAAACATTGCTTTTATGGCAGAATAGTCTTGCTGGGGCTATTCCTGAAGAGATTGGGAATTGCACAAGCTTGAAAGTGATTGATTTTTCTCTCAATTCTTTATCTGGTGCTATCCCTTTGTCTATAGGTGGTCTTTCAGAACTTGAAGGATTTACTATTAATGATAACAATGTGTCTGGTTCTATACCTTCAAATCTGTCAAACGTCACAAATCTGCAAAACTTGGCACTTTATAGAAATCAATTCTCAGGTTTGATCCCACCACAGCTTGGGATGTTGTCAAAGCTTTCTCTGCTATATGTTTGGCAGAATCAACTCGAAGGAAGCATTCCTTCTACTTTGGCCAACTGTACTGACCTCCAATTCCTAGATTTTTCATGTAATGCACTTACTGGTACCATTCCTGCTGGCCTATTTCAGCTTCAAAATCTCAAACTAATGCTCATGAAAAACAATGACATATCAGGTACGATACCACCAGGAATTGGTAATTGCAGCTCTCTTGAAAGGATTCTGCTAGCACATAATCAGATTAATGGTGAGGTTCCTAAAACAACTGGCAACCTCAAGAGCTTAAACTATTGTGATATCTCTTGGAACTGCCTTTCTGGGCTAGTTCCAGATGAGATAGGTAATTGCACAAAACTGCAATTGTTAGACCTCAGCAACAACAGGTTAGAAGGTGCATTGCCTAATTCATTGCCATCACTATCTAAACTCCAGAGTTTAAATGCATCTTTCAATAGATTTTCAGGTCAAATACCAGCAAGCTTGTGTCATATTGTTTCCCTAAATATACTAATACTAAGCAGTAATTCATTCTCCGGACCAATTCCTCCATCTCTCAGCCTATGTTTGAGTCTCCGAATGCTTGATCTTAGCAGCAATCAACTGAATGGAAGCATCCCTGCAGAGCTTGGTCATATTCAAACTCTTGGAATTGCTCTGAACCTTAGCTGCAATTCTCTCAGTGGGTCAATCCCAGCTCAAATTTCTGCACTCAAAAAGCTTACAACACTGGATATTTCACATAACATGTTGGAGGGAAGTTTGTGTCCATTAGCAGGGCTTGTTAGTCTTGTCACTCTCAATGTTTCTTACAATAACTTCAATGGCTCTCTTCCTGACACTGAGTTTTTCAGAGAGTTATCGGCTGAAGAATTAAGGGGAAATCAAGGCCTTGTTTCTTCTGGCCGCGTCTCATGCTTCTTAAGTGATACAGGCCAGGCAGAATTAACAAGAAGTTCAAGGAAGTCTCTAATGCTTAAAGTTACAATTGGATTGCTGGTAGTCTTGACAGTGGTACTGATAACTATAGGGATAATTGCTATAATAAGGGCACAAAGAACCATTAGAGATGAAAATTCAGAAATGGGAAACTCCTGGGCATGGCAGTTCACTCCATTTCAGAAGCTAAATTTCTCAGTGGAGCAAGTACTGAGATGTTTAGTAGATAGAAATATAATTGGGGAAGGATGTTCTGGTATTGTGTACCGTGCTGACATGGATAATGGTGAAATCATTGCTGTGAAGAAACTCAGGCCAGCAGTAATGACTGCAGGTGATGGATGTGAAGATGACAAAAGTGGAGTTCTTGACTCATTTGCAGCAGAGGTGAAAACTCTTGGCTCAATCCGCCATAAGAACATTGTCAGATTCTTAGGTTGTTGTTGGAACAGAAGCACAAGATTGCTTATGTATGATTATATGCCAAATGGGAGCTTAGGTAGTTTACTCCATGAGAGCAATGGGAATTCCTTGGAATGGGGACTAAGGTACCAAATCTTGTTAGGAGCTGCACAAGGCCTTGCATATCTACACCATGATTGTGTCCCTCCAGTAGTCCACAGAGACATAAAACCCAAAAACATCCTCATTGACCGTGACTTCGAAGCTTACATTGCTGACTTTGGCTTGGCTAAGCTTGTTGATGATAGTGATTTTGCTAGGTCCTCCAAAGGAATTGCTGGTTCTTATGGATATATAGCTCCTGGTTAGTTCTTCATGCTCCAAAATTTAATGCATTACAGTGATTTTGGTAAATTTTAACTATTATGGTCCTAGGGAGATACTTGATATGCGGATATTGAAAGAAATTCCTAGGTCTATTAATTGGATCTATAACATGTAATTTCAATAATAGTAGTTGAAGTTATACCTAGAATTGATGAACAATCCATTCCTACAATAAAGAAAACTAAAACAGACACAGGAACATACGGTAAGGATTAGTTCACTCTCAGTGCTGGAGAGAAACTATTCTATGCGTAGAACGTATAACTTATGTCTAAATATCACAGACAATTGACATTTTAGCTAATTTTTGTGGAAACGTTTTAACCAGAAACTTTCTTTTATCTTTTACAATTCCTCAAGTTGCTGGTTCCTAGACTTACTGTGAAGCCCTTTAATGCATTGATCTATAGCATATTGAAGCTGACTTTAATATTCTTGTTCAGAGTATGGCTACATGATGAAGATCACAAAGAAGAGTGATGTTTACAGTTTCGGAGTAGTTTTGCTCGAAGTCCTGACAGGCAAGCAACCAATTGATCCAACAATACCAGATGGGCAACATGTTGTTGATTGGGTGAAACAGAAAAAGGGAGGAATTGAAGTCCTAGACCCAAGCTTACCATCTAAAACAGAATCTGAAATTGAAGAAATGATGCAGGCATTAGGCATTGCCCTATTATGTGTAAATTCTGTCCCAAGTGCAAGACCAGCAATGAAAGAAGTGGCAGCAATGCTGAAGGAAATTAAACATGGAAGAGAGGAATATGCAGAACTAGAAGAACTTTTAAAGGGATCTTCAGCAACTGAAGCTTATGAGAATAAAGACTCCATTGGGATTGCTTCAACATCCTCAAAAGCACCAGCAACACAAAGCTTATATCCAAATGGCAATGACTCAAGCTTCTCTCCATGTTCAGTACTTTATTATTCCTCCTCTGATGCCAATTTGGCTTTCTAGTCATGAATTGCATATAATCTCAGCAGAAGAGGATGGAAGTTCATTAACTTATTTGAATGTCAGTTATTTTAGTTCTCTTTATTACTTTCTTATTTTAGTATATATATAAAGAATTATAAGTGGAAATATGTTATAATGTAGAGCAACTTGAGGAGAGGCCTTGGCTCGGTAGATCCGCCTCTAACCTTAAAGACTATTCTTCACCCCTTTTTTCAGGTTCAATCATTCTCAGTTGTAAAATGACAACTTTGGCGAAATGACCATCTAATTAACAAAAAGAAAAAATGTAGAGCAACATGGAGCCAGCAATTGCAAAAGTGAGCATCAACCGAAGAGGTGAAGTGTTTAAAGTTCTGATTCATTTATGGGCTTTCACCTATAACATAGTTTACCTGTTTATTTTTGTTATTTTCTATTAATGAATGCTTGATAAAATTATATTAATATTAATATTATCAATATCGAATAATATTATTAATCAATTCAACCGTTAACTTAAAAATTGGAAGTGTAAGAATATACTCTATCTAAAAATTTACTAATTAAAGAAGATTAATCAATGCCAAAAATGTATATCTAAAACTAAATTCATATAATTTGCTTTTTTTGCCTGATCATGAAGTAAGATGTATTTACAAAACTATATTGTTGTATAATTTGTCTATTTCCTATGGGACCCTAACCACTTTCAATTATGCATAGAAAAGTCAAATAAAAAGGTGAAAATAAGTTTAAACTAAGAACTTCTAAATTATAGGTGTCTGCTTATTTTCACCTTTTTATTTGACTTTTCTATATTATAGATGAATAGTCAAGTAGAGAAGTTATAGATGATATTAGGTGTCTGCTTCTCTCTTATTCTCTACTATAGATCAATAGATCAATAGATTCAATCTGATCTCAAGGAGTAGCTGATTGGCCTCCTAGGCATGGTAGAAGGAAGATATGCTCATTTGTAATTTGCTGTCTATGTTGTTTCTGGTTTCATTTTCCATGGCCAAAAGAAAAGAAAAAAAAAAAGAGAGTCAAAAGTAACATCCTAAAGGAACCAAGACAAATTATTTTGAATAGTAATGCTTACAAGTGACATAGTTTAGATTGAAAGGGACTTATTTATATTTTGTTTGCCTGATTAAGATATTATACTAAGCGGCAATATGAAAAACCAATAGTATGCAACAATTTTTTGTCTTTACACATTATGTACGAGCACAACTAGCGTAATTTAAGTTTCACTGTATACCCACAATTAATTAATGTGACATATAGTTTATTTTGTTATCTTGTTTCACACGAGCTAAAGTATTGCTTGGTTCAGAGGGCATTCAACAGTTTATTTTGTTTTCTTATTTACCAAGATTATTCCTTCATTCTCTCTTTTTTATTTGGCTTATGTATTCAAGAATGAGAAACGTTTATTGCAAATGTTTGTATTCATGATGTCTCACACTTGCACTATTCAAACTAAAAAACAGTGAAATAAGTCCAATTAAACTTAACTTTTCCAACTATATAACTGTTCAGCGGTATAAATATAAATGGCATCTTTAAAGTTAAGTTAATGAGTTAATTAATTTTTTTTCAGTAAGCTACTGGGTGCAAAGCACCCAGAAAACAAAAACAGAAACAAACGTTCTCTCCTGAGCACTACCCATGAAGTCTGTTCTCAAGGCTTTCCGAATGCACTGGTGAGGGTCAAAGAAGGTATGAACCGCAAAAGCTCCTTTATGACCTTCATTTGCAAGTTTGTCAGCACAGTGATTTCCTTCTCTGTAACAATGGCAAAGTTGCACCTCCCATGCACACACCAGCCAACCACGAATCTCTTCAAGGAGAGCAAAGCAAGGATGAGTTATACTTCTGCAGCTTATAATAAGCTGCAAAGCAGCCATGGAATCAGATTCCACTACTAGCTTTTTCACTCCCATGCTCCATGCCAGCCACATCCCATGCACGACACCCCACAACTCTGCATGAGTGATGGAACAATGGCCAAGGTTAGCCATGAACTCAGCCATGAAAGTTCCAGTATCATCCCGAAGGAGCCCACCACAAGCAGCAGCAGAAGAGTCCATCTTCACAGAACCATCTGTATTCATCTTACACCGGCCAACATGCGGAAAAGACCAATCCACCAGAATTCTAGAATTTTTGGCAGGGTAGAGCAAGTTGTTGGGCACACGTTGACACTCTTTGAACTCCCCTACACGATGCCAAATCCGGAACACTAAATCACTAGAGTCCGTGTCCCCATTAGCAAACAGGTATTCATTTCTGCTTTGCCATATAGCATGGATTGCTATACCAAAAACTGTGGACCAGTCATTTTCATCAAGACCCCACTGTTCTTTCAGATTACATTCAACCCAGTCCTGGACTTCAAGGGAAAAGAAATCCATGCACACCTCATTCCGCACCAGTCTATACCAAACTTGGCTAATCCGGGGACAATCTCTTAATGCATGTAGCACTGATTCAGCCACCTTACCGCAACGAGCACACACCGGAGACAAAGCCATATGCCGAGAGAACCTAGACTCGTTGGTAAGAAGACTATTCTGAGCTGTAAGCCAGAGGAAGGTACGAACTCTCTGGGGACCCTCCCACTTCCAAAGTCTCTTGTACACTGTATGAGGCCCACTACCCTCCATCTCAAAGAAAGAGTGATAAGCAGTTTTAACAGAGAAGTCACCAACATGCGAAGCACACCATGCAAGAATGTCTCTACCCATATGCACAGCTGGAGGTTTGATACTAGCAATGCGACGACAAACATGAGTAGGTAACAAAGGACGCAAGGCACTCCAATCTCACTCCCCCACTGCCGAAACAAAATGAGAGACATTAACTTCCAACTGAGAAATAGTCAACGGCACCAGGGCCTCATCCGCAAGAGAGGAGTGACCCGGAACCCAGTCCGAAACTTCAGTGTCCCCATTGCCTACTCTCTAAATAAGGTTATTTTCCAACTGCTTCCACACCTTACAAACCCCACTCCAGAGGTTAGACTTCTCCGTTCTTTGCTGAATGGAGGGAAGGATATCATCCCCACAAGAGTATTTGCTCCTCAAGACCTTCACCCAAAGATCATCTCTTTTATTTATCAAACCCCACCCCACTTTCATCATGAAGGCAGCATTAACTTGCCTGGTATATCTCAACCCCAAACCCCCTTGCTTCTTAGGTTGACACACTTTCTCCCATTGGACTAAGTGAGTCTTCTCATGGTCATGATCAGCCCCAAAGGAAGCTACGACACTGCTTATCGACTTCCTCACAGATACTAGCTGGCAGCCAGTTAGTTTGCATGGCATACATAGGAATAGCCGAAAGAACTGAATGAGAGAGAGTTAACCTACCAGCTAGAGAATGAGAATTAACCTTTCAGTTGCTAAGCTTCCCCATCACCCTCTCAGTCACATAGCTAAAGGTTCCTTTTGTGACTCTTTTGTGGAGCAAAGGAAACCCAAGATATTTTCCCAGATCACTAGTAGCAGCAAATCCCAGACCTAATGAGTTAATTAATGATTTGTGGGTTTTGTGTTCAAACTCAGCATTATAGCCAACAGTTAAAAAAAAAAGAGAGTTAATCCTAATGTTCAGCAGCAGCTCTTGTCGTACTGAAGAATTGTTAATAAATAGAAACAAATCTTAAGCAAGTGTTTCAATTGTTAATGTGCTATAGCTAGTTCTTTCCATTTTAAAAGATTTTATTTTAACAAAAGTAGTCATTGCTTCAAGAGAAGATGATTTCCCAAAAAGAAAGAAAAAGAAAACTACACCATATTATACATATTTCATGGTAAGAAAATGGAAAGCAGCTTCAGCTAAAATTTAAAGAGTATTGTAATTAAGATCAAGATGATTGTACATACATGTACCTGAATAGAATAGAAAATAAAGCACAAAAAGAAAATCTTGTAGCAAGAAAGAAATCACATATTGGAACAATTCATGTTATGTGCAGAAATTTGATTTGGTCTTCACTTTCCAATAATCTTGTCCTTGATAATATCTGTGGTAGCCTTGGCAGTTCCAAATGCACCCGAAACAGTATCCTTTGCTTTCTCTGTGATGGTCTCAGCTGCTTCAGATACTTTCTCCGTTGCATGCTTTGTCATGTCCACCAACTAAACTCCCAGAATTTTTTAAAAATGTTGTTAGTGAAAAGAAAATAAAGCTATAACACACGCGCGCACATACAGATATGTTACATATATGTTGCATATATATGTATATATGTTCGTATACTAGGTAGTTAGACTTTTTGTTTTTGACAAATTTGTTGCTAGGTGGACTTATAACTATCTTTGAATGAATATATGGTCCATACAATTTTGTTTAATCTAACAACCTTTCAATAAATTTTTGTTTAATACACTTTATTACTCAATGTGAAATATGTAAAAATGTACATAGACAATATACTTACGTTAGTGTGATCAATATCAACACTTGATTTGATGTGCCATATGATTTTCAATAAAAATAAAAAATTTAATTCTATTTTTATTTTTAACCCATTAATCTTTTAGAAAAAAAATATTTTAAAAAACCTAAATCAAAGAACTATAAAATTTACAAGAAATAGGAGTTCAGATAGAAAGAAAATGATTATATAGAATTGTTTATGTGTTGAAAGCCCTAAGTTTATTCTCTCTCTCTCTCTCTCTCCCCCTCTATATATATATATATATATATATACATGTTTCACATTGAGTAATACTTTCAAAAAAAATTGTGATCACTTATCCAAATATAGACAGTAAAATCCAGAATAAACAGAAAAAATTGAAGTATGATAAATTGAATTCATGTTTTGACATATAATAAAGTTTGTGGATAATTGTCTATATTACTTTTGTGTTTTTATTACTATTCTTTTAACATTATATCCTCATTTTGGTATAGGAACCAATCCTTTTATTATTTAAGTGCACTTTTTTTTTTTTTTTTTAGTTTTTNTTTTTTTTTTAGTATTTTGGTTACGATTTTAGGTATGAATACAGAACTCAAAAGTCCTAATAATGATTTCAGTATCATCCGGTTATAGGCCATTTGGTATTTAAGTGTACTTTCAATGCCAAAGTTAGAGTATAAATTTCAGACTTACGCTTGAGCCTGCGTCTCTAACGAATTCACAAGTCTTCCTCACTTCTATAGCAGCTTCTTTAACTGAATCAGCTTGTTCTATTGTCTTATCAGCTGCTTTTTCCTTCTTCTCTCTTCTAGCTTCCTTCTTGTCATCTTTGCTGTCCTGTGATTTACAAGCTAAAACTTTGTTAACCACTAGTCAGATATTAAAATTACAATTGTGGTCGCGGTCTCATTATAAGAATTTGGGGAAAGTATGCTAATAGTGGATTGCAATTTCAGAAAACTGCAACAGTAATGAGTTCCAAAATCACAATATTGTGGGTGCAATTATGGTTGCGGAATGCAGGTAGATGAATTCTTTTTAGTTTTTTTTTGAGAATTTCAACTTGGGAAACTAATATTTTTATGTTTGGTACAAAGTTTTGAAAAAACATTCATAGAGAAGTAGAATTCCCGAGAACGATTTAATTTAGGGTAAGTTTCTCATTAAAACTTTCTCATGGAGGGGGTGGGAATCTTGAATTTCTATAACTATGAAAAAAAATTTTAGACATAAAAGAACAAATATATCATTTATTAATAACATAATCGTAATAATGTCAAAATTAAAACAAACAAATAAAAAAAAAGGTAAATAAAATAAAATTAAATGGGAAGCATAAAAAATTAAAAGTTACAAAGCATAAAAAAAAATGTATCGTGTATACTGAGTAGAAATTGAAATCAATTTGTTTTTCTCTTTTCCTTCCATTACATTTCACTATTCTACATTCCAAGCATACTGGGTTCGCCATCTTTGATTGAAATTGATAAGTAAAGTTACATAAACATGACTTTTTGGCTTCTTCAATAACTTAACTTGTTTAGAAAGCAAACACGTATCGTGTGCCAGTTTATCCAAGTCAAAAAGGCTTCACTTGCAGGCATTTAATCAATGGAACCAAAGTGTGGGAACAATTAGAGCCCAAACTGCAACAACAACTCCAGAATTCAGACAAGATAGTACTGGACAAAAGAAAACTTTGAGAAAAGGCAATGCTGGGAAAGCACTTGCACAAGTCAGTAATCAAGTGCTAAAACTTTTAAAACTTACAAAGCATAAAAAAAAAAATTAACAAAGATAAAAATAAACATTCATTAATTATAAAAAACAATTTCATTCTTTTTTTTAACTTAAAATAAATAAGCGTATTTTTGAAAAAAATACTAAGATTTCCAAAAAAGTTGTATTAGAACCAAACATAAAAATAAAAAATTCTCAAAAANTAACTTAACTTGTTTAGAAAGCAAACACGTATCGTGTGCCAGTTTATCCAGTCAAAAAGGCTTCACTTGCAGGCATTTAAGAAATGGAACCAAAGTGTGGGAACAATTAGAGCCCAAACTGCAACAACAACTCCAGAATTCAGACAAGATAGTAGTGGACAAAAGAAAACTTTGAGAAAAGGCAATGCTGGGAAAGCACTTGCACAAGTCAGTAATCAAGTGCTAAAACTTTTAAAACTTACAAAGCATAAAAAAAAAAATTAACAAAGATAAAAATAAACATTCATTAATTATAAAAAACAATTTCATTCTTTTTTTTAACTTAAAATAAATAAGCGTATTTTTGAAAAAAATACTAAGATTTCCAAAAAAGTTGTATTAGAACCAAACATAAAAATAAAAAATTCTCAAAAAACATGATTCCCAAGAAAAAAAAAATTTGTCGCCATTACAAATAACAATGACAATGCAAATGTTACCATAATTGAAATCACAATTTAAAACCTTGCCACTAGCTAATTCACAACTTAAAATGTCAATCACTGATGAGAAATCATCAACACACGCATTAACTGACCTGCAAGGGCCTGGAAGTAGTGATAAAAGCTCTGGAGCTCCTGAGGTTTCTGGTGGTACAGAATCTAGAAAGCTTTGCAGAGAGTTGCAATTGTGACATCTTATTTTTAGTTGATGAAATTTTGAGTTTCTAGATCCTTTCGATATATAAATATGTATGAGTGGTGGAGGGAACTTAAAATGTTTTAATTGCAAGTGTCAAACAATGAGAGCACTTCTCTGTTTCTTGGTTAAGTTGACCCAAGGGGAGCCATGTTTTTCAGGGTCTACAGGAAGTTTCTTTTTTGGGAGAAAAGTGGGTGGCTCTTAGTTATTCAGAGTTGACAAATCTCAGACTTGGGGGGCTGCCTTGTCTTCCGCACGTACACCTTGTTCATTAGGTATAGTGTTAACAATTTTGAGTTTGCTCCATTTAAAAAGAAAAGTTTACCTCTAAAACTGGGCTCAGGCCTTAATTCTAAGGCCCATTTAAATTTTGTGTTTTATTAGTCCGACCTTGTTTTGGCCCAAATTCGAGCTGGCCCATTTTAATAATACTAGCTAGGTGGCATTTAGATCTCCGAAGTGAAAACATCTTTAAAAAAGCCAAGATGGGAATATTTACATTTTCTGTACATTCTCATATTTAGTGCATATTTTGTGAAAAAATTCTCAAGAATTTATCATGCTTGGGAATGAGTTTTGACTAACTTTCCCAATTTTATTCCCATCTCAATGGCTAAGAACCCAACAGAGCAACCTAAAGAAAAATAACGTGGAGTAGTAATTTTTTGACACAATTAAATTTAAATTTTGTTATTTTAAAATTTGACCCATTTTACATAACTCAATTTTTTGAGATCTTTACACCAATTTCAGGATGTGATTTCTGCCAAAATCTCTTAAAAAGAGGTGTAGCACTATCCCTTAAATAACTTAGTAATCCCCTAATTTTAGATGTGGTATTATTAGCATGCGTGTGATATTGAACAAATTACCTTAAAATATTCAGTTGATCCAATGTCATCATGTATCGCTACTTTTTGTTATATATATAATATGATTTGCTAACTGGAAATCAAATAGTCTATATTTGCTAACAAAATGTGAAAGTTAAAGAAAGGAGAAAAATAGATAAGATGATGGATAAGCAAGGCCTTCTCTCTGCGTGACCAGAGAGAAGAAGATTGATATTCATTTCTAGTATTTATTTCAATACATAAGGGAGCTAGCAAGTTCTAATTAACTTCATCAAATTTGGCACAGCAGCAGAACTTCACATTTTGCGGGACTTCAACACATCGCCCAATTTGCCATTGAAGACTTCTGCACAAGGCATCGCATGCGGCATCGCCTTGACACAGTCCTGGACACATCTGTTTGCTCATACCAGCAAGAGAGAAGAATAGCATAATGGGAACCATAGCTGCTAACACCAATTTCAGGGCACTGGTTGAGAAAAGTGTATGGGCCATTTCCTTCTAGCATCCACCACTTTCAAGTCTCTATGTATGTATGTGGCTTTGTGAAGGTTTTATAAAGATACATGGTATTTATATCTAAATCTACTCCTCGCTAATTATTACCTTTGACTGAACAATTACAATAAAGTTTGAATTTTGTCATCGCTTTTTTCTGGTATTCATGAAGGAATAAAAAGAGGATTTTGGAATTATTGATAAGCCAATAAAGTTCAGATTTAATGAATCTTTTCCCATATTTTCCTTTTTGGATATATATTTAGTGTGCTCTCTCACACAAAGTTATTGTTGTGAGTATTTTTTACAGTGGACCCTAGAATATGGGTGATTGGCCCTAGATTTAATAAGTCTAATTACATTCAAAGGTTAGTGTCAGACCTAAGTTTTTGGGTAACCAAAAAAGAAAAAAGGAGATATATTCAATAAATCTTGAATTGAATGTGAAAGTAAGTGAAAGGAGAAAATACAATTTATATATTTTTTAAAAAAAAAGAGGAGAGAGAAACTACAAGTGGAAGACAATTAATTAATTAATAAAATAAATTGCAATATCACTAATTAAAGGACAATTTTGTCAACATAGTTTTTGTGCATTGATTTAGCTGTGGTTTTGGTAATTTTGGATATGAAAATAGCTACAACCTTTCAATAATTGTCTTTTTATGTTACAAAATAGTGTAATATGTTAAGATAATGAAAGTACGTATATGGTAGAAATACAATTCTTGATATCAAACACCTTGGTCAAAGGAGCTCCTTTAGTCATAGGAATCAAATGAACATTTTCTTCTCGCTATATCCTTCCCTCCCTTTTCTATTGACATTACGTTCCCTTGTAAATTGCAACACCGATTAATCTAGTTTCACAAATCATAAATAATAAAGTCCTAATCAACCAATTTTTTTAGGGGAATTAAAAAATGGTACATCCAAAGGACCATCATGGCCAAGACTAGCCAAGGAGTTGCCGAATATTTCTGAGTAAAGCAGCACCAATGTAGCAGAGAGCAACTCTTACCAGTTGAATAGCCACAGCAAAATCTGCCTCAATGATTTTGCCAAAGCCACAATCTCTAGCAATATGTAAAGCATAATTAATATAAGCCCCATAGTTCTGATTGCATGGAATTAATTAATAGGTACCCAGATTACCAGTAAAACCTAAGATAAAATCTCTAAGAATTGAAAAATCACAACTTCAGCACTCATACTACCTAGTGTTATTTGTATTATGTATATTTCGAAAAGTTATGTGAAATAAAAAGAGGATCACCTAATTTGGACAAAGAAGTACTAAGATGTGTAAGATAGGAAAATACTTTGTTTAAAAAAAAATACTTTGTTAAACAGAGCTTTTGTAATGCTTTTCAAAAAAGTTTAAGCTGTTTTATGTTTGAGTATAACAATTAAGAAACACTTTTTTTTTAATGATTGAAGATATTTGGATACATGTTATAACGTTGATTTTTTAATGATAAAATTAGTAAAAAGACATCCAATTTTGTTGTTGTTGTTGTTGTAACAGGAGCAGTTGCGATTTGGTTGAAGAAGTGGCTAGTGCTTGTTATAGATTTTATTAAAAAGCAAAAGAAAAAATATGTAGAAAAATATGATAGCCTCTACATTAGCCCTTAGGGTAAACATGTTGGGATGAAATTTACATTTGCTTAGTATAAAAAACATAAGAGACAGTTTATTTTCATTGTTTAAAATAATTCATTTTAAAAAGAAAGTGAAAATCAACGACTTTTTAATTTTTAATATTGACTTTCTTCTGTATTTTTCAGTTTCTCAACCACACAACACACACCTTGATTAGTCAATTGCCAACAAACCCACCTTAAATTTGCATATTCGAGTATTGAGGCACAATTTGTTTCCCGTAACGCTATTTAGGGTATGTTTGGGAGTTCTTTTGGAGGGGAAAGGAGAGGAGAGGAGAGGAATGAGAGAGTCCACTCCCTTGTTTGGGAGTTTTAAGTTTGAAAGGGGAAGGAGACCAAGGGTTAAACTTTGACCCTTGCACTCCTTTTTTCATTCACAAATTTCAACCCCCCAAATTGGGGGGTTTGGAGGGGTAGAGAATTAATTTACTAATTTACCCATACTGTCTGCCACCATTGAATTGTTGGATAAGAAAAGAAAGCAAAAAAGTTGAAGTTTTATGTTTAAATTGTAATTCTTTTATATTTCTAATTAAAAATTTTAATTATATCCATCTAATGAAAAAAATTATAAATAATCCCTTTTATCATCACTCTAATTTAATTAATTGCAACCCATAAAGCAATAGAATTTGCATAATTTTTCAGATGCACAGTTTATTTTCTTTTTGAAAATATATAGTATATTAATTTTTTTATGACTCATTAGAAGCAATAAGTGTATATTATATATTAATAATTTAATATTTATGAAATTTTACTTTTTTATGAAAATGTACTTAATTAGAGTATGAATTCGGTTATTGTCAATTTTTATTTTTTAATAAATAAATAATAATTACATTTATAATTAAAAAATTGAATTAGAAAAAAAGAGTGAAAAGATAATAAAGGGTAAACTAGTAAAAATATTTTACAATAAGACATTTCCTTCCCTTTCCTTTCATTTTCCTCATTTTAATCATCCAAACAAAGGAGAGGAAAACCTCTCCTTTTCCTTTCCCTTCCTTTCCTCTCCTCTCCCCTCCAAAAAAACTCTCAAACAGAGCCTAGGCAAAGAAACTTTGATAGAATTTAAAAAGTGGTTGTTAAAATGAAAAAAATTAATAAGAACCGTATATTTATTTAAAAATGGTTATATCCACAAAATACAACAAAATTATGACAACTCATTTTAGCTAAATATAATTTTCTGTTTACACTACTATATTAGACTAACTACATGTCTAGGTCAACATGTAACAAACATTTTTCCTTATCCGAAATGAACCCATAACAAACATATCTTATTTTCTTTTCATGGTTTGAAGGTTTAGAGCTGGCTCCCAGAAAATTTCTATGGATCTGGCAGATAGTATGGGTGTTCGTTTTGCTAGGTGTTAGTCTGTTACTATTTCTTCTCTTTCTACCAAATGAACTTGCGTAACTAGTCCAGCTAATTTGCTCAAAGATTGAAATCCTGTCAACAACTTACGTCTCTTTTGATAAGGGAATTCCCTGTATATGAAGCTAAGCAATGATAGCAAATGAAAATTGAAACATGGCAACTTCAAGGTTCCAATTTTGTTTCTTAATTTTGTGCATAACCATAACCTACTGCTATGGTAATATATGCTTGCCAAGAAACCATGCTGCCTTATTCGTCTTTGGAGATTCATATTTTGATGTTGGGAACAATAACTATTTCAACACTGTAATTCAAGGAATCCACAAGCCATATGGAGGAACTTTCTTTAAGTACCCTAACGGTAGATTTTCTGATGGACGTGTAATTCCAGATTTCATTGGTAAGACTTTTAATTGGTTGTATAATTAATTAATTAACTTAAACATGATATCATAATTGCAGATGAATAATATTTTGAGAGCTTCATTCATTGCAGCTGAGTATGCGAAGTTGCCATTAACCCTTCCATATCTATATCCTGGCAATCAACGATATATTGATGGGGTAAATTTTGCATCAGCAGGAGCTGGGGCTCTAGTTGAAACTCACAAAGGAATGGTAAATATTCTTCTCCATTTAAATTGACCTGTTCATAATATATATATATATATATATATATATATCGACTAAATTAATTCCTTCTTATTTAGGTTGATTGTTCCTTGACATAAAACTATAGATTTTCCATGATGTGGTGTTTGGGAGTTTAATTTTTTGCTTCACTCATTTTAAACCTTCACCTATAAGCTTTAAGGGAATTGTTGAAGAGTCATAGCCAAGGGTTGGGTTCTACATGGAACTTGGAAGGGTTCTTTGACATGTTACCTAATTAACCAAAGGTAGTGTTGGTTAGACGAAATATTATTTGACATTACTGAAAAAGGGAGGTCTGAAATATTTCTTCTCCATGTTTGCTATAAGAGTTGAAACTCCTTGCTTGGTAATGTGAGAGTTTCATGAATGGATTTTAGGTAGTATTCCCACCAAAATGTTCCCACCTAGGGAGGTGAGAATGTAGAATGTTGAGCCACCATGAGTGCTAGTTGTTGGTCACTACTAACTGCCACCGACCACTGCCTGCCGCCGCCAGCCAGCCGGTGACCAGCAGTGGATGGTGGTATCACATTCCCAAGAATGTTAAGTGCGTAACAAACACGGGAATGCAATACTCCCAGAAATGTGGATGGAAATGTGGCATTCTAAAGAATAAAAATTCAAAACTTGAACCAAACACTAAAAAGGCATATATGGAGTCAACCTATATTCTTGCTTATCAAATAGAACGATTTTGTGTACAATTTTGTCTTTTTTATCTTCGAAGAGAAGAGGATTAAAATAAATCTATTTTGATGAGATGATTATTTGATTTTTCAGGTAATAGACTTAAAATCTCAACTATCTGGTTTCAAAAACGTCAGCAAAAAGCTGAGGGAGGAACTCGGAGATGCTGAAGCAAAAAGTTTACTGTCTAAATCTGTTTACTTATTTAACATGGGAACCAACGATTACAGTGTCACCTTGAGAGAAAAATCCAGTGCCTACTCTCGAAACAAATATGTGGATATGGTTATTGGCAATCAGACATCTGTGATTAAAGTAAGTAGAAAGTACTCCTGTGTTCAAAATTTGACGTTCAATACTTGATCTTCAACATTTCTAATTGTTTATCCAATTTTCCACTATAATTTGATATGAAGGAAATATACAAGTTAGGAGGGAGAAAATTTGGGTTTCTTGGTTTGGGCCCTTTGGGTTGTCAACCATCAATGAGGGCACTTGTAAATGGAAGTACAGGTTCCTGCATGGAAGATGCTCAGATACTAGCAAAACAACACAACAGTGCACTTTCAGTGGCCCTGAAAAATTTGGAGAGGCATCTTAAAGGGTTCAAGTATTCTTTTACCAATTTCAATGACTTAGTTCTTGAAGTAATGTTTCACCCTTCAAAATATGGTAGGTCGTAAATGGGTAATTTTATGAGGTGAAAATTTAATTTATTCACATTTCTCCGTTCTAATTTTGTGTTTTGACTTGTTGAAAAAGGTTTTAAGCAAGGAGAAGTGGCATGCTGTGGCAGTGGCCCTTACAGGGGACATTTAAGCTGTGGAGGTGGACCAGTAATGGAAGATTACCAATTGTGTGATAATCCAAGTGAATATGTATTCTTTGACTATACTCATCCTACTGAAAGGGCTGCTCAAGTTTATGCTCAGCAAATGTGGAGTGGAACTGTCAATTTTACTGGGCCTTACAATCTGAAGAAATTGTTTGAGCACTAATTCAGCCATATTTTGTAAATAAATGAATTTTTGTCTTATACTTATGTATTAAAATCGAAGGATGAACTCATGGGTCATATCATTATTTAGTGCCTTGTCGTATGCATACATATAGCATCTATTCAATCAAATTCAATTCTGATTCTGGATTTGAACATTTTAAAAGAGAACAAAGAAAAAAATGGAAGGCTGGGAATTTACTAAGAACCCGGTCATGGTCCTTACTAAGGAACATGACTAGATCCTCATCCTTAGTCAATGGCGAGAGCTTTTTCAAAAAATAGAAGCTACAAAAAATTTACTTCTCGACTTCTTCAAAACCCTCAATTTCTGCTTTAAGTTTCAAAAAACCCATCCAAATATTTTTTTTTAAAAAAAGATCACTACAAGAAAATTGTTGGATTCCAACGAAATTTTTCTGTTGGAATTTTGAATTCCAAAGGAATTTGGGTCGTTAGAAAAAAGCTGTTGAAATTTGTAAATTCCAACGAAATTTTACGGTTGGAATTCAATTTTGGGAAACAAATTCTAACGACAAATTCTAATGGTAAAATTTGATTGGAATTATTTTTGAAAAATTCCAACGGAAAATACTGTTGAAATTACCATTGGAATTGTTAATATATTTGAAAAATTATTTTTTGGTTTTGGTTTTGGTGTATATCAATAACAATATGCAAAGCATTTAAAAGTGGTGTCCTCCACATCAAGAACTGGCAGATGAGAGCTTTAGATTACGGAACACGTAGGAATAAAGTATGTAGATCAGTATGTTAAACATAACAAATATAAATTAGTCAAAAGCTTGTAGGAATAAGCATCATTCTTATATCAAGATCTTTGGCAGCCATCAATACATCCATATTCAAATTTATTAACAAAAGGTACCTGTGACTGTTAAAGAGAAAAGTTAAAGAAATTACTAGAACTTATATTGAAAATATATTTTGAAGTTGACAGGCATATATAGGCATCCCATCTTTAATTTACTTCTAACTATCCCATAGCCTTAGCTATTTACACCTTGCAACCCATATTCAATTAAAATAAATAATGCTTAAAGTGTCCAGATAAATGAAAACCATCAGAAAAACGAAAGAATTGATCAAACTAAGTTTGCATCCAGACTGAACAAACACGTGTCAATGCATAATCTGATTAGCATATACAAAGTAGAGTGTATATCTGGTAAATTTTAATGTGAATAGATTGAACACTTATATTTGTCTTNCTTATTTGATTAAAGTTGAATTTCAATTAGAAATCGTGATCGATAGATTAAACTTATAAATTGTGTATATTTAAAAAAAGTATGGTTGTATGGGTAAATGGGGCGGGGCATGGGGCAGATGGGAATTTAGTGGGGCGGGGATGGGGATGCTAAAAAATCCCCGCCAGGGATGGGTCCGGGGATGGGGCATCCCCATGCCCTTCGGGGATGGGGACGGGGACTGCTTGCCCCGCCCCATCCCCGCCCCATTGCCATCCCTAGTTAAACCACTCATGCTCTCCACAACAATTAGTTCCCCTTCCCCCTCCACCTCTGCTGGGCTGGAAGTTTCAGGCCTTGCATAGCTAAATTAATATGCAAATAATTTTACTCTTGACGGAATTAGAAGGGTGAACTTGCAAGTACACATATTAGATATCTTCTATCTAATTACATATATGTGATAGGGAGACTTGAATATTATAATTTGGCAAAAGGTGAATCCAAAATTATTTGGGACTGGATACAAGTGATCTCACCTTGACATCAGCTGCTGGTGATGCAGAAAATGTAGCATGGGGCTTTTTCATGTCATCATCAGATGAACATTCAGAACAACCTGGGCAGACTATAATGAGTTCATTCAAGCTGTAGCCAAATGAGTTCATTCAATAATTTGAAAGTTCAAATTCGCAGCAGTTAGGAGTGTTAGGATAACAAGCTGGGTAGACTATATCTCAATTTACATATGCAATATAACTGAGAAAACTTAATTATCTAATCAATTCAAACGAGTATAAAAAATTTCAGGAATGCCGCTTAGACTTTATCAGCTAATTAAAAATCAGACTTCATAGAGAGACCCCCAACTTTGTTTCTAGTAAACCAACTTAGAGCCTCGGAATAAATACTATCCCAGCCAAAGTACAAACACCAAAAGTCAAAACAATTACTTTAAAAAAAAAAAAACTCTATTAACAGTTTATTTATGGTGAACCAATGCCCACATACAACAACCCGCACAATGGAAAAACCCAGAAAAGTACAAGCTTACAAGTATTAAACCCTAACATTATCAGTTTCGTATCCTTTCACTATCTCACACATTCTCGGATACCAAACAAAAAGGAAGGACTAAAACTCTCCACAACCATACTGAATAACAATCCACTACACTAACTCAAACTGAAAAACACTAAACCAGTAATCCAATTGCCCTCCATTCCCGCCCTTCCCAGTTAGGCAAAATGAAATTGAAGAGAAAGTAAAACGAAAACATCCCCTGACCTCTTCCTTAGATCCGGTGCCATAGAAGGCAGCGACAGTGGCATCGAGCAAGGGCACATCAATCGTCTGGCTCAAATCTCTAAGCTTCTCTGCCGCCATAGTGAAGAATCACCCACCCACCACAGGGGACTCACACACTGATAAACCCTAGAATTTGTACGGCCACCAAAAACCCTAGAAGAGAAGGAAAAAGAAAAAAAAAATAGTGATTCTAAAAGCAAAAGATAAGAGCAGAAGAGCGCGAGAGATTCTAGAGGGATTTGGTTTGAGAAAGCGAGGGAACGAGGGAGAGGAGGTTTAGACTTTTATATGGAGATAGAGAAATAAAAAAGACAACTTGAATTTGAAGCAGAGTTGGGGATGGTAACTTCGAAAAAATTTAAAAAAAAAATTGGAAAAAATTCTAACGGTATATTCCGTTGGAATTCTTTAAAAAAAAATTTAGACATTTCCAACAGTAATTCTGATGGAAAATTCCAACGGTAATGTAATTCCGTTGAAATTTTAACAAAATTTGTTCCGTTGGAATTTCTGTTAGAATTTTTGAAAAATTCCAATGGTATTTGTTTCCATTGGAAAATTATCTTTTTTTTTTTTTTTTTTTTTTGTAGTGGATGGTGGTTCTCACATACCAAGGAGGTATGTGATACCTCATTAACATGACAACATAAATAACTATTGAAGTGGAAACATTTAATCTTTGCTGTTAAAAAATAAACGGCTAAGATTAATGGTTCCACATCACCACTCATCTAATATTGCTACCACGTTAGGGATGTATTATATACCTCCATTGTATTTGAGAAACCTCCTAAAAAAAATTCATTCAAAATTTTTTTTCTTATAAGAAAAAAATTCTCCAACTAGGTCAAAACATGCAAAAAAAAGAAAAAAGAAAAAAAAAGAGAGCTGTTTTTCGTATTTTACAAATATCATACCCTATTTAATGTTTAAATATGACAGACACTAAATTGCCCCCATTTAATATAGAAAATTTTTAAAAGTGATTAATCATGATATTCTCTTTTTAACTCTTATTAATTATGACTCTATTTGTTCCTACAATTATCTCAAATTTCATTCTTAATAATTTTTTTTTTTTGGTTTTAACGGTAAGGGTATCATCGGGCCACATTTTGCGCACCGAGATTAAGTCCCTCCCCAGGCAATTTTAAGGGTGCACCTCCCACATCAACCTAATGCATTCTTAATATATAATTAGAGTAAAATACTATTTTGGTCTTTGAAAGATTGTTACGCTACCACTTCAGTAACTAATTTATTTCAGGTGCCACTTTAGCCTTTGAAATATTCATCTGTTAGCTAATTTAGTCTTCCGTCTAGCCCAATTAACCCAAGTAGGATGGAAAGTCCAAGTGGCCCATTAAGTGGTTACGCGACCATTAGTGTCCATGTGGCAGGTGACTTGGCACGTGACGTGATCAAAACGGTGTTGTTTTAGTGTTGTGGAGGAAGAAAATAGAAAGAAAAAAAAAAAGGCTCTTAACAAACTAAATAAGACGCCATTTAACGGTAAGGGTATCATCGGGCCACATTTTGCGCACCGAGATTAAGTCCCTCCCCAGGCAATTTTAAGGGTGCACCTCCCACATCAACCTAATGCATTCTTAATATATAATTAGAGTAAAATACTATTTTGGTCTTTGAAAGATTGTTACGCTACCACTTCAGTAACTAATTTATTTCAGGTGCCACTTTAGCCTTTGAAATATTCATCTGTTAGCTAATTTAGTCTTCCGTCTAGCCCAATTAACCCAAGTAGGATGGAAAGTCCAAGTGGCCCATTAAGTGGTTACGCGACCATTAGTGTCCATGTGGCAGGTGACTTGGCACGTGACGTGATCAAAACGGTGTTGTTTTAGTGTTGTGGAGGAAGAAAATAGAAAGAAAAAAAAAAAAGGCTCTTAACAAACTAAATAAGACACCATTTTGGTGGTTGCAAAGAAAAATTAAAAAGTCAGCATATGTCTCCATACGACTTCATTTTGTGAGAGGGATTTTTCATCCCTGAATCATCAATTAGAAACCAAAATCAAACCCTAAATTAGAAAGAAGAAAATCGTGTCATATGAACTGTAAACCAATATGTGAAATGACTCTCTTAGACTCTCAATTGCACAAATCAGAGGCAAGAAGGAGACAAGCAAGAGCAAAATGATGAATCAGATGCACCATATTTGCTTGGAATCAAAGTGAGAGTGCTGAGAAGGGCATGTTTGTCATATAACAGGTGAGCTTAATGAAAATTTCTTTGTCTCCATGTGAAATGCGGCAATAAAGAAGTGTTTATGTAGTTTTTTTGTTTGACTTGTTGTCCTTATAATGGTGTTTATTGTGGTCCAAGATGTGGGGTTCACATGGGTTAATTGACTATGGTGTTTCTTTTATTGTTGTGGTCCTTATGAAACAATAATTCTAGAGATGACTATCTTTTTGTGTTGGGAACTAGTTTTTATTTATTTATTTTTTTTTTTTTAAATTATGGATAAGCTAATGCATTACCTAACAGGTGATTTCTGATTATGATTTGTAACATGTGATTTTGTTTTGTTTTGCTATGTTCTTGTTTTGTTTCCTTTACTTTTTTTGTTTCGCTTATTGTTCTGTTTTTGTTTCCTTTATGAGATGTTTCAGTTCCCTACCATAGAAAACCTTAGGCTATTTTGTTGGCAGTGCATAATGGCCTTCAGAAATTGAAACTTATATCAGAAATTGAAACCTTAGGCTGTTTTAGTTTTCCTTGTTTGATTATGAAAGCTATAGTCACGTAAAACCAAAACAGACTTATTCATCTAATCAAATAGAAAGTTCCATTGATGAAAACACTAATAAAACAAAAAGAACACTTGAAGACTAAATTGCTAACAAAAAGAACACTTGAAGACTAAATTGCTACAATAAGATGTAGGAGACATGGTAAAATCTTGAAGTTAACATGATAAAATGGTATAAAATAAAGGCTGTCTTCATGAAAACTTAAACAAGTAGTGCAATACTGAGATAAATCAATTATTACCATCTGGTCAGCCAACATCAAAACTGTTTTTAATGAAAACTTCTTAGAACATTATTCTCTCCATCAATGCCACTCCATTTCGTATTTGGAATACCACTTAAAAGCCAAAAAGTAAGTCGGATAGAAAGTCACTAACAGAACATGTAGTTTTAATATATAGAAAAGCTTCACATATGCCTTTTGTCACAACGTCCCATTTGGGGGCGTGATGCAGAGCGGCAAACCCCCCCCCCCCCCAATGAAAAAAATAAAAAGTATAAGGTGCATGATATGATGCAAAAGAATGGAGTCGTCACCAATTGCTTTATTTTATTTTTAAACAAATGAAATGGTGCGATTGGACGCCTAAAAAAAAGAAAGGTTTGCATTTTCAGAGTTTGGATTTGAGGGTTGATTACATATGGGGAAGGTATTAGCACCCTACAATGCCTATTCTTAAAACGGTTACCTATTTAATCAATTGTTATCTCTTAAAATGAATTAAATTGGTCATAACGTTATGTTTTAAAATAAAGTAATACTTGGTTAGGTCCTGCCATTCCTTCTGGCAAAACCTAAACATTGCTTCAAGACTATTAGGTAGAGTTTCATGATTGTCATTACAATCCCTTCCCAATCTATTCTGTTGTAAGCAAGTTTTAACATTTTTATTATCTGAGTAATAACTAGAAAATGTACGAAAAACAATTTATTATGCATATTAGAAAATGAGTTTAAGACTTGTGGAAAAAGATTTTTTTTTATTAAAGGTCTTTCTTTAGTCCACCAGTACATCTGGAAAGGACAAAGTGACACTTCTCACCTCCGGAATGTCGAGGAGTCGTTGTCATCACAGCTATCCTTAAGTATTCACTCGACGGTAATCTTATTCTAGCATAAGTAAAAACAATGATGGAATGAAATTATATGAATTACAGTGTAGCAAATAATGCTAGAAAGATAGTAATTGAAAATTTAAAAGCGATATTGGGAATTTTATTGGCCACATCAGTACATTTGGTATAACCAAGAAATTTATCCCTCACCTTAGGAGCATTAGGAAACAATTGTCAACACAATCATTCCCTAATTTAATCTGTCGTCGGACTTTAATTTTATTTACAATGATTAACTATAATGTAAAATGAATGAAACATGTGAAATAAATAAGATAAAATAAATCAGTGTTAAAAAAATAAAAAAATAATATGATAATGACAATATGCAAAGATAAAAAAAAAAAGCTACAAAATAAATAAATTAGAATGGCCAAAAACAAAACATGAGTCCTAAATAAATGAGCCCAAAAAAAAGCTAAAACTAAATACATTAAATAATATAGCTCTTAAGTAAAAGATAAACTTAACTCTAAAAATAAAAATAGAAAAGTGCAATTCAATTAAAAGAACCAAAGCCCAAGAAGTAAGGGCAAAATAAAGGAAATAAAACAACCAATAGCCCCTAAGATAAAGAGTAATAATAACAATAAGTAAAGAAATAAAATAAAGATTATAAAATAAATAAATTAAAATAACTCAAAAAAAACAAATAAACATATTTAGGCCAAATTCTATTTTAGCCCAACTAATTACTAAAACAACATCAAAGAAATAAAAATAAAAGTAGCATGTTAAATAAACAAGCCCGAGCAAGTTAACAATTCAAATAAGTAATACACCCAAAAACCATCATACTAAATAAGCAAAATAAAGAGACCCACGCATTTTAGACCTAAATTTGGCCCAATCAATTTAACCTCAAATCATAAATAACAAACCCAATAAATCAAAGCTAAAACCAGTAAAATGGGAGGCCCACGAATTTGGTCCAAACAAAATAATAACCCAAAAGTAACACACCCAAATTAGCAAAATAAAGCCCCACGAATTTTGGACCCAAATAAGTAACAACCCAAAAGTAACACACCCAAATCAGCAAAATAAAGGCCCACAAATTTAACTACATAAACCCAATCACATAGGCCTAAATAACATATACACAATAAAAAGGACAGTGCAAATAAAATTAAAAGCAAAGAGTTAGCAACTCCAAAAGCTGAAATACGAAAGAGGAAAATAAAAAGCAGGGAGGGGTGGAGAAGAAAGGGGAACAACGCAGGAGAGAGAGAGAGAGAGAGAGAGAGAGAGAGAGAGAGAGAGAGAGATTCTTGGATCCAAGGGTAGAAAGCATGGATTTTGTTTCTATTTCTCAACCATTGGTGGCTAAGGTAATGTTCTCCCTCGTCTACTTCACATTCTCTCAAAAATTTCTCCTAATCTCTCTCTAAGAAATTCGGGTTTCCTTTCTAAAAAATGAGTTTCTCTCTCTAACTTGGCTTCTCCTTCCAACTAGTGGCTTTCTTTCTAATTGAGTTTCTATTGTGCTTTGCCTCTAATTTCATGCATAAGTCCTAAAAATATTTCTAGGTTTTGTTCTATTTTACTAAAAATGGTGGATTTGGGATGGGCTCTGTAGAATTGATTTTTGGGTGGCTGAAACGTTGGTCCTCCCTCTCTGCAGTGGTGGTTTTGTTTCATTAAGAAATTTTCCTTTTTTGTGTGTGTGTACTATGTGTAAGTGTAACAAGTGGAAATTTAACACAGAATGAACAATGAGAAAATGTTAGTACCTTGATCAGTAGCAATATTTCTCTTTTTGGTGCTGCAATTTTTCTCAGTATCTTGGTTCACTCTCTATCTGTTTCTTTCTATTTTGCTTCAGAGTTTCAATTCTTTCCGTTTGTCTTTGTATTAGACTCAGTTTGGTTCACTGTCTATGTCTCTTTTATAGCTGAAGAATTGTGCAAGTTGCACTGATGTGATTTTCCTGTTTCCTATTTTCAAGCTACAAGAGGCATGGTGGACGACTGGCCAGATTGGTGAACAACATTTCATAGATGGCCGGAGTTGCTGCCTTGCGTGTTGCCTCAAATATCAATTATTTCTTCTTTGCTTTTTATTTTTATTTTTATTTTTATTCTTAATAAATAAAAATAATAATTTTATTTTTTATTTTTGTATCCTTTTTAAGTTATTATTATTATTTTTATTTTTGTTAGCATTTCAGCATTTTTAGCTATATCTATTTTATTTTTGTAGTATTGAAATGTTTCAATTGAGCACATAGAAATATGGTTCCAAAGACCATCCCAAAAATAATCTATGTACAAATTTGGGTGTCAACACCTTTCAAGCTTGGTTTGCTTGAATATAATTAAATGAATCAACTTGTTTGAAGACAACAGTAGTGAAGTCTGAACTTCATGCTTGTTTTGTATTTAGTAAATATGTGTGAAACTTTAGTAAACATTATTTAGAACTTTTATCTTGTGAAATTGTAGAATGGGCCATTATGTAACCCTCATTTTTCACCATGGCAAGTTTATACATGAGCAAATTTGAGCTAGAGTTGCAAAATGGGCCAGGCTAATCTGGCCTATTTTTATTCGGGTCGGCATCAACTTGGCCCTCATCGGGCTACGAGCTAAAATGGGCTAGCCCACTTTTTTTTTTTCAAAAAAATTTAAACTATTTTTATTTGTAATAATATGAAAAATTAACAAAGATTTGGGCTTTTTTCCTTTAGTTATTTAGGCTATTTTAAGCTAACTTGTTAATAAACTTAATTGAACAAAACAAAAATGCATAAAGTAATAAATAAAATTAAAATAAAGAATCAAAGATATATATATATATATATATATATATATATAT